>NBNE01000067.1:0-48956 GCA_002215365.1 Phytophthora megakarya
ACGAATATATGTGGCGCTCCTGGTTCTTCCCTGCGAAGGCTACCAACGGCCAGTACGTGGCTGGATTAGTTGTAGCCATAATTAGAAACGAATAGATTAAGTCTGTTTCTAAAAAAATTTGTTTCTAAAAAGTGGGCCTGTTTTGCCGGAGAGCCCATTTTTTATCATTGGTTATTTTTTATCATCGGTTTTTAAAAAAAAACGAATATCTTCAGTGAAGACAGATTCGGCCACACGTAGTCGATTATTAGGCTGCAGTGTTGATGTAGCACACATGCCGTCGACTATGTTGCAGATGCGGATGCAGCACACACGTAGTCGATTATGAAGGTGCATAGTGATATTTTAATATGATAATATTAAAATATTATCGTTGTCCCGGTGCAGGCGTAGTTTCTTTGAAATTCTCTCGAATGAAGAGCGTAAGCCTAAGCGCGGCTATGTAGTTTTTGTTGATGCGTCATTCAATATAATATTAAAATATTATCGTTGTCCAGGTGCAGGCGTAGTTTCTTTGAAATTCTCTCGAATGAAGAACGTAAGCCTAAGCGCGGCTATGTAGTTTTTGTTGATGCGTCATTCAATCAGTCGCGCAAGTACAACCACACGCAAAAGGAGAAAATCATTTTCACTTGCTTTGTCAGCATTACAACATCTGCCGCATCGATCCAGTCGCGGTTTCTAATCTGCGACACTGGATCCAAAATGCATTGTACGCGCGTAATACGCGAAGTTTATGCGGCGATATTTTGCTAGTACAGTGTACATGTACATGTAAATGCTAACAGCGTATCATCGGTAACTCTTAGAGTAAATCTTGCTCTCACGTGTCTCCGTAATTTCATCTGCAAGTATTTTAATACTGAGACCAATGCGAGGAGAATTCAGTATCTAGTGCTCGCAATGGAGTGAATGAAGGCTCGGCATTTTGTGGAATCACTACATGGCACTGTACACAGATAACAAAACTAGTTGTTGATGCTGTAAATTTACTCATTTGATTATCATGTTCGGCTCGACCGAATCAGCTTTTATGTTTCGCCAGAATCCACTGGCATTGTGTCGACACACGCATCTTTTCATCAAGCGATCCGGACTTGTGTCCAACCTCCTTGCTCGTGATGCTTCTCTCAAGCGAGGTCGTCCCCATTCCATTCTACAATTTGCTTCACCTCGACAACATCCAAATCCAGTAGTAGTATGCGTGTGACTGCCACATTCGCAGTACTTTGGTTCTGCTACTTTACGCACCGCACCACCGCAGACCTTGGTAACTCGACCATCGTCAACACTACTTACGGCCAACTCCGGGGCATCGAAGACACCAATGTCGCTGGCGTCACTGTGTTCAAAGGCATTCCGTTTGCTGCTTCCACCGCTGGTAAAGCTCGATGGACAGCACCTCAACCGCCTGCACCGTGGGATGGAGTGAAGGTGTCAGATACCTTTGGTATGGTATGCCCGCAGTCTGGAGCAAGCAGCAATGTCATGAGTGAGGACTGTCTCAACCTCAATGTGTGGACTTCGGCTGACTCGGTGGATGATGCGCTTCCGGTGTACTTTTGGATTTATGGCGGTCGCTTCATCAATGGCGCTGGGTCTGTTTCACTCTACGACGGCGCAGGTTTGGCGGCAAAGGGGCTTGTTGTGGTCACTATCAACTACCGCATGGGTGCACTAGGTTTTCTTGCGACGTCCGAATTGCAGAGTGAATCACCTAATAACTCCACTGGCAACTACGGTCTTCTGGACCAGATACAAGCGCTCAAGTGGGTACACGAAAACATCGCTG
This sequence comes from Phytophthora megakarya, assembly GCA_002215365.1. Classification (NCBI taxonomy): domain Eukaryota; phylum Oomycota; class Peronosporomycetes; order Peronosporales; family Peronosporaceae; genus Phytophthora; species Phytophthora megakarya. Next base: position 1,793 of record NBNE01000067.1, read on the forward strand.
CATTCGGAGGAGACCCGACTAAAGTCACGATCGGAGGGCAATCGGCTGGAGCAGCGTCCGTTTATCACTTAGTTGACTCACCCTTGTCTGCTGGTCTTTTCCGCGGTGCAATAGCTGAAAGTGGAATCCGATTCCCCAATGACCCCTTGATCTGGGCACTCGCCACATCCTACCGAACGTTTGATCATGCTCTTGACGGTGGCGCTACCTACATGGCCAACCATAACGTTTCCTCTGCTGCAGAGCTTCGCAACCTCAGCATCGAATCCATCTTAAACGGGAACGACGACAACGACTATTACGGCACTACCACAGATGCTGATGTAGGTTCAGTACCCCCTCTCTTCCGACCCACGTTGGATGGTTATGTAATGCCTGAGACGTACTTGGAGGCGCTGGAAAATGGTCCTGCCAATGATGTTGCTCTCATGACTGGCAACAATGCAGATGAAAGCGGTGCTGCGACGACCACGAATGTGACTGTTGCCGAGTACGTCGCCGCTGCGACCGAGAAGTATGGCGACTTGGTTGACGAATACTTGGCCTTGTACCCAGCAAATACCGACGACGAAGCCAACAACATGACCAACAACGCTGCCCGTGACATCTCGCGTGTTGGCAGTTGGCTGTTTGGAAATTATTGGGCTGTGGCGGCCTCAAGTCCGTTCTACACGTACTTCTGGAGTCGCGCTCCTCCTGGACAAACTGCCGGCGCCTATCACATGTCGGAGATCAATTATTGCTTCAACAACTTGTACGACACAGACTCACCTTGGGAAGCTGACGATTATGCCATAGCTGATGTGATGTCTTCATACTGGGCCAACTTTGTCAAGAATCTCAACCCGAATGGAGGCAACTTGACGTACTGGCCAGCATCAGTAGCTACGAGCAATACGACAATGCATCTGGATGTCACGCAAGAGGTCATGGAGATCGCCGACTCGGAAAAGATCGACTTCATCAAGAAATACTTTGCCACGCAGACGCCGTACTAAACAAAACACGGTACCGCAGTTCCGCAGTTTTGACAGGTTGTCGTTTGAATTCCTTAGCTGTTTGCTAACATCAAACATTGTTCATTTTTCGTTTCTGTTGGGACATCGCTCCCTGTTCATCCCGCACAAGTTTCAATCAAAAATATCAAAATCGCAGTCTCCAAACTGGCACTTATTCCTTCTTCGTTTTGTGCTTGGGCATCGGCAACAACACACTCGTCTGTGCCTTGTACGTTTGGTACTCCATCGTGTCTCCCCAGCGCTCTTCAGCCTGTTTCTCCAGTAACGGAACTCCTGACACAAACAGGAGGAGGAATGCCACGAACGCAGGACTCAGAGCAGCCCAACACTTCAACGCTAAGGTTGGGAGCGTGTGTACACTCACACAGAACACCCCACTCCACATCATGATCTCTCCGCAGTAGTTGGGGTGGCGACTGTAGTACCAGAGTCCGCTCTGGATGAACTGCCCCTTCTTGCTCTCGTCGCGCCGGAACTGCGTCTTCTGGTAGTCTGCTGTGACTTCCAGGACGTAGCCTCCGAGCCACAAGGAGAGGCCAACGACGTCCAGAGACGACACGTGGTTATCACGAACGCCGTGTTTTAGTGTGAGCAGCACGGGGAGGGCAGTGAGCAGCACCCAGAGGCCTTGGAGACTCCAGACACCCAGGAACCGCAGCGGATTCACGCGAATCTCCCTAAATCGCTTGTCTTCGCCGCACTCGCTGATGCGCAGGAACAGGAACGCGCCCAGACGCACACACCAGAGCCACACGAGTGCGGTAAGTAGCGTCTCTCGCCACGTGACGGAAGAACTGGCCGTGTAGCCCAAGAGACTCACGACTGCGTACGTCGCGGAGCCTGTGACGTCGAAGAAGCGCTCGTCCTGCTGCGGCACCGCGTGGAGCGCCGAGAGCCACTGGAGACCCACACACACGGCCGCGTAGAGCTGCAGATGTGTGGCTTGGGCCACGAGACCCGCCACGAAGACGGCGATCCCCAGCCCCGCGATGTTGCGCAGGAATCCCATTGCGAATAGTGATTGTGTGTTGGTGTCTATCATTTCACATCATTAGGCTTAAGGTTTGTATAGATCAACTTCAAGTTGTCGACCATCGAAAAGCAACAAACCCCGCGATGTTGCGCAGGAATCCCATTGCGAAAGTGACTGTGTGTTGGTGTCTATCATTTCACATCATTAGTCTTGAGGTTTGTATAGATCAACTTCAAGTTGTCGACCATCGAAAAGCAACAAATTGGTCAGGTCCCCATTTAGCAACACTGTTTTACGTTAGTTAAACCAGCCACATTGTCCATGTTAACCGCTCGTCGATGGTTGCTCCACTTCCCTTGACTTCTAGCAAGAGTGAGGAACTACAACCCTCGCAGTCTCAACAGGGAAGGAGACGATGGTACAACAGACTCAAGCGCACTTGGCATTCGCTCCAAGTAAGCCACAGTGGCAAATTCTCCGTCGAACGTCTCCTCGCATTAGAGGAATATTCACGTAACATGTCGTATGTCCGAGCGCTGCTGGTGTGCTGTGCCACTCCATTGCCAATGGTGTTTCTGGTTTTATTGCAGGAATGTGTGCCTCTACAGGACCCGGTCGATGGTTGGCACGCGAACTACGGCTTCTGGATCCGCACGGGAATACTCGGGGGTGTAGTCGCGGTTGGAGTCACTACCTTTATAACCCGAACAGTTTCTGGGGTGAAGCTTTCACCGCTACAGTTTGTCCTGCTTTTTATCAGCCATTCTTTCGCTTACCCTGTTTCAATGATGGTGGTCGCTGCAGAATTAGCGTTTCCCATCCCGTTCATGATTCTCTCTACTGGCAGCATTTACTTGGTGTTATACCTCGGATTGTTCTACGCTATCGCCGGCAAGAAAGTTTTGTACCATATTGTTGCTCAGCAAGATGAAATGATAGAACTCGCGAAATTCAGCTCAGCGCAGTTCGGGATGGCTGTAGTGTACGCAGTTTACCAAGTTTTGTTTGATGCTGTCACGGATACATCCTTCGAGCAGCCCACTATCTTGCTACTCCCAATGATCAAGCTCGCAATGAAGAATGTCGTGTCGCGCTGTGTTTCGCGCAAACCCGACATGGTACCTGAAGCGGTTGTCTTCACGGTCGAGTTTTTTAACGCGTTCTACCTCGCAACGAGTATGCAAGACGCGTCCTCCACTGCTACTGTGGTCATGATGATAACGATTGACTTTATTCAGTCAGTTATCGCTCTGCGTAGCCTCAATCAGCGTACTGATACCGTCCTAGAACGTCTCCGTCACGTATGCGACAGCAATCCCGATAGTTTGCTGCCAGCAGTGGGCTCTTTGTGTCGTGATGTGAAGAAGTTCGAGCAACAGCGTCGAACTACAATCCTGGTGCGTTCCTGTCTGCCTCATCATCTGTCGTCGGAAAGCCAAGAATTACTCATCAAACTGGAAAACGTTCCCGAGAATGGGCCACACGCACCTGCCTGCATCCGACCACCTTGCATTGCAGATACCCACGAGCCAGTTCGATCTGCGACTCGAACACTTTTCACCAAGTTACCATGGAAATCTTCTCGTGACACGGTGATCCCTATTTTGCCTCCAGACGGTAGTATAGTGACTGGGGACTACGAAATCCTAAATGATGTTCTCGAGGTATTGTTCACATCGGAGTGCCACATTCTGACTGAGTACATGGAGACAATCATCCCCATGCTGTACGGCAGCTTCGTCGTATTCGTGGTGCATCTGCCAAGTGCAGAATACCACACAGATTTGACCACTGTGACACTCGATAACGTGGATGCCACAGTCCGCAGCATCTTCTTGTACGCACTACTCGAGTTCATCTCGCTCGCGTTGTTCGTGTGGCTGTTGCTGCGCAATTGTCGATTAAGAGCTCTCCACCAGTTGGCGTTCGTGCTGGAGACACAGACAGCGCTCGTGCAAGTTCGACTACTAACGTGGGTGCTGATCACTCTGTCCTTTCGAGTAGTGCACTTTGGTACGTCCAGCAGTAATTCATTCTTTTCTGCTAGTATTAATCATCTCTTCACAGGCGCGGACTTCAGCTTCCGTTTCGCTTGGTTGAAGTAGATCCACCCACACATGGATTTTATTGACCTCATAAAACCCAAATTATAGACGTTGTGGGTGTTTATGACAAATCGTATCAACATGGACGACTCCGTGCTGCTCGAGTCGGCAGCTTCGTCGTCCGCGAGCTTCGACGCCTTCGCGTGGGTGGAGGAAGCGCTGGCTGCTCGATCTGACGCGTCCGCTCTCGCTCCGCTGGTGCCGCAGCTGGCTCTGCGCTCGCAGACGTTGGCGCAGACGCTCCACGCGTCGCTACAGCACGTGTCGCTGTCGGCTCCAGCGCTGCAGACGCGTCTCCAGGGGCTGCAACAAGCCGCCACGCCGCTCTCCAGACGTCTGGACGCCGTGCAAGAAGCCTGCGTCTCTGGCTCCACGTCCTCCGCCGCGTCGGGTCAAGATTTGCGCCATCTAGTGACGCTGCACGAGGCCAAACGCCGTCTCCAGAGCTGCTCCCAGGCGCTCGTGGAGGCTGCGAGGTGGGGACGCAACGTCCGTGCGTGTTTCGCCATCGTGGAGGACCCAACGCTGCTGTCGCAAGTGCTCAAAGGCAGAACTACCGACAGTGACGCAGCGGAGACGCTGCCGGAGCGCGTGCGGGAGATGCAGACGAGTTTGGACGTGCTCAAGGACCTGCCAGGTGCGTGGGACCGCAAACAGACCATGGAGAGACTCTGCGCGCAGATTGAGGCGGCGGTGCAGCCGCGACTGGCCTCGAAGCTCCGGGAAGATGATCTCGGCGACGTGGCACCGCTGCGCTGGTGTCTCGATGTGCTCGGCAGTGTGGACAGATCCCATCTCGTGCGAGAGGAGTTTTGTCAAGCAAGACCGGCTCACGTACACCGCGTTTGGTATGCCTACAGTGATGGGATGGAGACTGAAATGGACGAAAGGGTTGACAAGGATGACATGTTTGTCAATTGGCTCGACAACTTCTACGGAGACGTATTGAAGATGCTGCAGCGTGAAAGCCGCAATGCTCGGGAACTGTTTGGTGCTGATATGTTGGTCAATGTGCTTCTCACGCTGCTTCACAATACGTTGGAACCACTCACCAAATCGTTCCGAGACCGTCTTGTGCACAATAGCCCTTCCGGCTCTGACTTTCGGCTTGATCGGTTACTACGCTGCTTCCACATAACAAGAAGTTTTGCTGGTCAACTAGTGCAGCTCTTCAGGTCGCTAGAAAATGAACTTGAAGTGAAGTTAGCTGAAAATGACGATACCACATCAGGCGCTGAAGGTATTCTGCGCGTTGTTTTCGAGCCGTATCAACTCTATTTTACAGAGTACACCCGCTTCAACAGCGAGGCACTTTCAGATGCGCTACTGCGTCTTGTACCGGTTTTCAATGCGAAAAATAATGATCTCGCTGGAGATGACGATGAGGTGGAAGACCGGGATGCAGCAGATGCGGCTCCACTCCAGGATTTCTCTCTGCGACTTGAGGAGGCATCGGAAGCAGTATGGGAGCTTGTGGATGAAAGTCTGCAACAATGTTACGAATTTACTGGTGGAGCTGCGTTCCCTGAAGCTATAGAAGCCATTGGTTCGGCTGTGCAACAATTCACACTAGCATTGAGCGCGACAATGCCAGCTATCCGCAAATACTGCAATGCTGAACCTACTTCGCAATTAGAAGGCGTTGCTAGGGGTTCGCTAGTTGCGTCACCAGACTGGAGTCAATTTCACGCCTCGTTAGCCCTTCTGAAGGCCAGTGGCACGCTAGAAAACCAACTGTGTGCTGTTGATGGCCGCATACGAGTTCGTATGCGTGAGCAACTAGCCCACTATTTTGGCGAAGCATCAGGATCTTCGCCCCGCACCCGTCGAAAGAAAAGTCATGATGGATCAAGCATCACGCTAGACGACCTTGTGGATCCGACAAAGCTTGTAGCGACTGTGTCAAAGACTTGGCTTCATGATGAAGACCCTATACGGCAATCACAGTTTCATCAGTTTGAGATGGAATTACTGGACCATTCAACAGGATCACCTGGATCGGACACTACTCCATCACGATACTTAACTGCTTCGGTACGTGGTTGTACATTGTGTTCTGGACTTGAATTACTCGAGTGACTTACCAAACGATGTAGCTGTTGGATGAAGCTCAGCGTGCCGTGCGCTCGTGGACCAAGGACGCTCAACTACTTATCTATGACACTGTGTTCTTACCTATCGCACGAGTTTTGGAGACGCTGCCGACCAACGAGGTACACCAAAACCATAATCTCCTGCTACATCGTGTGTTTCTAAAACCAATGCTGCTTTGTTTGTAGAACTGGCGCAAAATGCCGGATGCGGCGCTGGGGGATCTTCCAACCTTCAGCATGCTGCCCCAAGACTACATTACTATGGTAGCTGATCTGTTGCTGTCATTGCTTCCCCAACTCGAGCCATTTGCTGAAAGCAACAGTCTTGAGAACGCCTTCGTTGCCTCGCGCGGTGCACAGGAAGTGTGCGTTCAAGGCGAGTGGACTCGTCTGAGCCAAATTCTCCACCTTGCACCCCCTGAACTCGCGATATGCCAGCGGATATTCGGGTCTGATAGTAAGGCAGCCACTGAACCGGCACCAACAGCGACAGAGTTTGTGGACTTGTGGACTGCTGCTGTGGCTAGTGGCACTCTTGCCGCGTTCTTGCGGACGGTGTGCTCCATTTCGATGTTGTCGGAGTTGGGTGCTCAGCAATTAGCTGCCGACCTGGGCTACTTCCATAACGTGTTGAGTGCCGTGGGTGGTGAGGGCAATTTCATCGTAGACGACTTGCGTGGAGCGCTGGAAATGGACTTGCAGACACATATCCAACATATTGAAGACCTACGAGCCGACTGTGACAGCCCCGAGAAGCAAGCACTTGCTAAAATCAACGACTGTATAGCCAAAATGCGGCAACGTGGAATGGAGCCATCTCGTCGATTGTCTGCTGTCAGCACACTTCTAGCGTAAATCTAAAATGAGTCGAGCGGTGCTGAAAAATAGCCGTGTGCTTCATGTCTTAGCTGTTGCACTTTCCACTGCATTCTGTATTCTGGTGGAGAACGTAGACGATGGCGTCTATTTACTTTAACTACAACGAGTTGCTTCGGCAGAGTGCAGACCAAGCAGTGGCGAGTGGAAGGAATGTTAACTGTGCTGGGCAAGGCAACTCAAGCGGCAGCAGCGAGGACTTTCGGCACCAGGACGCTGCACCGAAGAAAAGTTCTAAGAAGCAAGGCTTCAATAGAAACTCAGCCCAGGCTAATGAGAATCAAGATGAAAATGGAGTTCTGAAGGCGTCACTCCCAATCCACTCAGACACCGACCCCACTCTGGCCATGCTGCAGCCGAGAATGAACAGACTTGCTTACTTGCAAACGGCTGGAGCAACGAACTTGGATGCTCTCGCTCGATCTCTTGGACCCCAACTGTAAGGAAGCAGTACATGCTTCACAGCACCAGGATGTGCGCGTGAGTAGGACCATTCATAACAACAATTCACTTCGGAAGATACATGATCTCACATGTCAGTAAAAATGCTTTCACGATCTGTCGGAGCCGCTACTCAGCGACTTGGACGAGAAGAAACGGCGCTGTCGTAGCAACACCTGCCACATTTTGTCCAGCGATTTCTGTCGATTCACGTATCTGCCATTGTTAGGGTCTGTGTGAGCGACGGTGTCCCGAGCGCGACTTGTTCCAGGGTCGGCTATAACATCCTCCTCAAATGTGCTCACATTGTAACCTCCCATCTCGAGACTAGCAAGACGCATGTAGCAATCCGCACTCGGGCGTTCCTGCTGCGCTTCCTCCTCTAGCAGCTGAGTACCGTGCGTCGACATGAACGACGGACGCGCTTCCTCTTCTTCCGCTTCAATCTCCACAGTATCACGTTTCAGCACAGCACTGCGACCTAGACTGCTTCGAGGACCGTCCACACTTGTCAGTGTACAATCATTCAGAGGTGCATTTACCTCGCTTTGATTCTCCGGTGCCGAAGTCGTCGACACGGATGGCCTGTAGGTGACAGCAGCCATTTCTTGTGCGTATTTGGTCGCGAACAATTTATGTTGCGCCAGCATCTCAGCGCTCCAACTAACAGCAGGCGCAACGGCTCCATTAAGCCACGGATGCGCTGCCACGTCCTGAATGCTCATGGCTGCATCGGGGTTCTTCTCCAGCAGTCGACGCAGTAAATCTCTCGCTGCACGACTCAAGAGCGCTCCGTCCTCTGGAAATGTCAACTTGTCTTGCAACACGCGCTTCTCAATGTCCACGACGTCCTCGTCTTTGCTGAATGGATAGCATCCACACAACATAACGTACAGAGTCACTCCCAGTGCCCAGACGTCGATTTGTTGTGCTTCTCTCCAGTTGGTCACTAGGTTCCCCGCTTTCTCCTGCTCTGTGAGTTTCCGTCTTCGTCTCAACACGAACGGCGGCAGGAACCGAATGTGGTGCACGTCGTCCCACAGGAAGCCACGGACACGCGGCCGACAGCGCAGTGTCAACGACCGCCACGGCGCCGCCCGTCCGAAGGCTGCGAGCAGCACGCGCGCGTCCGGCTCGTCGTCGCTGAAGAGCAGATGCTCGGGCCGCATTTCTCCGTGCACGACGCCTCGCTCGTGGAGGAACTGCAGTCCCTGTACGGCCTGCTGCAGCGCGTCACTCGCGTGTCTCTCCGACTTCAGACGCTGGAGGACGTGGCCGCCTCTCGCCAGCTCGAACGCCAGCTCCACCCGCGCGCCGACGGCCGCCACGTCGTACAAACGCAGCAGGTTCGGGTGGCCTCGCGCCAGTCGCAGCACCGCCACTTCCTGTCGCAGCCGCCGCCTCGTGGCGCGATCACGCAGCAGTCGTCGGTCCAAAACTTTGAGTGCCACGAGCTCGTTAGTCACGCGGTGGCGAGCAGTGTAGAGCCCTGGACGAGGTTCCGCTTGCGGCGCAGAGAGGCTGGGCGACAGCGGACGCAGCTCCACCCACGCACTCGCAGGGGCCACGTCTGAGAGGCGACACGAGCAGCCAGCGCATGGGCCCCACCACCACAACATCGAAAAATGTAATCAAGCCGGTCATTGCGACAGGGTGGTAATCATTTTTTATTCTTATTCAGAAGGGGTTAACTATGTCGAGATGTGAAAACGGATGTTGAAGTGGTTGTACTCTACCTCTTCAATGTGAAATGTGAACAGCAGACATGTGAACCCGCAATACCGTCGGAACCTTGGGTTTTGTCTTCTTTCGTGTCAGTATCGCGTTCCTCTGAGTCCTCAGTCTCTACACCGTACTCATGGTGGGTGTACGACGGAAATTCTGACGTTCATCGGTTTCTTCCTCGCCGTTGTTCCCCATTGCTTTCATCATTTTGATTGGCAATATAGTCGCCATAGGCATCGTGGCTGTGGCCAAACGTATCTATACTGTAGGAGAGATTGCTGTCTCCATCAGTGCAGTCGTGACTGGCAACAGTCTCTTTGGTGTGATCGTGAATATCCATCGCTTGCTGTCTGCTGAGTAGATGTTGAAGCCACCTGCAGTCGTACCAGAGTCCACATGAGCGGCCGTGACGGCATTTTTGGTCGGCAACCGAAGCGTTGGGCTAGGACAGTCCTCTACTCCACTGGGTACAGGAAGCGAATGGCATGGAGTTTCATCATCAGGAAGGTTCATCAGGGAACATGCATCCCCACGTCGTCCCCGTGACGTTGGCGTATTGAGTGTCGACAGGAGCAACGTGTGGTGGCAGACTTGGAATGCAATCTGCTGTTGGAATGTCTCCCTTGAGCGGACACGCCGTACCGACGGAGTTGCACCAGAGCAAACAGGTTCTTGACTGGAGGCAATGGAGTACGTGGCATCGTTCTGTACGAACACGTCAGTGGCTAAAGCAATTCCAACAAAAATGGCTGCTATCACCGTCGTATAGCTGCAGGTTGTTGAGAGCTTACGTCGAGTTGAAGAATTGGAGAATGGACAAGTCGAGAGCTAGCAAGTCGCGCCACTCGAATGCAATCTCTCAGATTTCCGCTGAACATCAGGATGTGATCGTAGCAAGAGCGCACTAGATGATAAATTGGTAGGTCCAGGCACGCGTTCAAACAGTAAAATATCTGGACAGAAGTTGAAATGATCAGGGACTGCAAACAAAATCCGTCGTGAACTGAAAATTCAACTGGGTGTGATAAATGAGAGATCAAAACTCCTTGTTGACGTGGTTCCGTTCCAGTGAATTAAATTCAAGCAAAGTTGACAAAATCTTACTAGAAGCGGCAACACGTTTCAGCTCACTTCAACATTCACATTCACGCAACTTTCATGTTCCATCACTCGTGGCATACAAATTTCAAGTCAATATCCAATGTTGGTTGACAAAATCTGTACTAGAACCGGCAACACGTTTCAGCTCACTTCAACATTCACATTCACGCAACCTTTAATGTTCCATCACTCGTGGCATACAAATTTCAAGTCAATATCCAATGTTGTTCCAATCGGCCTGATGTACCTCTTCCCTGGTACACTGCAATCACATCATGGCGACGCACTATGGACGGCATCTGGAGCGACTCCAGCGTGGCGAGCACCTCGAGGCCAACGCTTTATTGGCTCTCTGCGAGCGCGTGAAGGATCTGCTGGTGGAGGACGACAACGTGGTGCGTGTGGCGTCGCCCGTGGCAGTGTGTGGCGACATCCACGGCCAGTTCCACGACCTGCTGGAGCTCTTCAAGCTGGCGGGGGCGGCCCCAGACACGAGCTACGTCTTCCTGGGAGACTTCGTGGACCGCGGCGCCATGAGCGTGGAGACCATCTCGATGCTGTGCGTGCTGAAGGCCAGCTACCCCGATAGAGTGACGCTGCTGCGCGGCAATCACGAGTCTCGCCAGACGACGCAGGTCTACGGCTTCCAGATCGAGTGCATGAAGAAATACGACGGAGACGCGCGCATCTACAAGGCCTTCATGGAGCTCTTCGACTTCCTGCCGCTGGGGGCGCTCATCGACGACAGTTTGCTCTGTCTGCACGGTGGTCTGAGTCCCGCACTGCACCACTTGGACCAGTTGCGGATGCTCGACCGGTTCCAGGAGATCCCTCCGGATGGGATCTTTGCGGACATTGTGTGGTCGGATCCAGACTCTAAGACGCTTGGGTTTCACATGGTAAGAGGAAGAGAAAGAGATTGCGTTAGTTGACGTCTTGTGTGTTGCAGTCGCCCAGAGGAGCGGGATACATCTTTGGAGAGGACGTGGTGGAGAAGTTCCTGCATACCAACAAGCTGGGACACATGGCGCGAGCCCATCAACTGTGTATGGAAGGGTACCAGGTGCTGTTCAGAGAGACTTTCTCTACGGTCTGGAGCGCGCCGAACTACTGTCACCGCTTTGGAAACTTAGCTGCGGTCATGGCCGTGGACGATCATCTTGAGGTACAAAACGAGTATGGAGATATTATACGTTCGGGAACTAAGTGGTTTATTGCTACAGCGCACGTACAAAACCTTCAAGGAGGCACCGTCTTCCAGAAACATTGGCGTGCTGGACAGCAAGGGCACGAGTTCGGACGCCATAGACGCCGGCTACTTTACGTAAGTCGAGAAGAGCAATTCAAACAATCACCAGACAACAAGTGGATAGATTTTGTACGGTAAGCTTACTGATGGAGCAATGAAAGTGACGTGGACATCTTCACTTAGTGGTGGCGTCTCTTTTTGTCCTTACGATTCTTGGAGCGGCGCTTGTGGTCCTTCTTCGCCTTTTCGTAAGCTACTGCGATCTGGTCCATCGTCTTCAGTTGCAGAGGTTTCAGCTTAGCCTTGACACACTTGTCAATTTCTAATGCATCAAACACCACTAGTGACTCTGGGTGATTATACAATTGGGCGTTGCCAACCATGAGGTTGAAATCAGCCTCAAACTGTTCGTGCGACGCATAGTAATACTTGTCCAGGCGCGCCTTGATGGTTATCAAGTCCATGGGTTCCGTCACGATCGTATAATAGTCAGGGTAGTCGATTGCAGAGGGTTTCTCGATATACAACTCGGAGCGTAGACGCCCAGTAGGATCTTTAAGCTTGATAACGGCGTCATACACCTTTTTGTAGTAGTAGCACAGCATCTTGCGTTCACGCCTTGATGCATCATCTTCGTTCGGATTTTCATCATCATCGATGGCGTTAGGATCCACGAAATCTTCATCTTCATCACGCTTTCGTTTAGCACTCGTCGATGCTTTCGGACTCTTCGATGCCGCCTTCATCTCTCCTTCATCAATGCCGTCCTCGCACATCTTGACAAACTCCGCATCTGTGAATTGATCGCGATACGACATCTCCTTTCGCTTGCGGGGTTTGCCCGCAACGGTCTCCATATCGAAGTTCCAAGCGTCTTTGTCATGTTTTCCTGTGGCAATATCGTGTTCCATAACATCGTTGGCTTCGCGCAGCCAAACTGGGGCGTCCTTCTCGGACATTAATCGTGAACGCGGAGTGAGCGGGATATTGTACTGAGTACAATATTCCTCCCATTCTTTTGCTTCGCGGGCTTTACGCTCAGCATCCAGACGGTGGTACAGGGCTAGTTCTTCGTCCGTCAATGCCATCATCTCATTAATCTCATCATCCAGTAAAACGTTCGACGATTCATCATCATGAGCAGAATGTGCAGCCTCTTCCTGTTCCATCTTGATAAGGCTTTCCAGCATGGCACGACGCTCCGCCTCCTTGGACTTATTATTGAATTTACCAGCTTCCACAACAAGGTTGTTCATGTTCATCTTGTCAGTAGCTCGTGATAAAATCTTCTCCTCCACAGGACTATTAGTAACGAGTCTGAACACTCGCACTTCATTCTTTTGGCCGATACGATGTGCACGATCCTGAGCTTGTGCATCCATGGCAGGATTCCAATCACTATCAAAGATGATAACTGTGTCTGCGGTGGCGAGATTTAATCCAAGACCACCAGCGCGCGTACTCAACAAGAAGATGAAAAACGGTGAATCTGGTGCATTAAACATAAACATTCGCTGTTCACGCTCATCAGCACTCGTTGAACCATCAAGACGGAGATAACGGAAGCCACGGTAGTTGAAATAGTCTTCTAAAACGTGCATCAACTGCGTCATCTGACTGAACATCAGCACCCGATGCCCTGCGGCTTTCAGCTTTGGCAACATTCGATCCAGCAGTTCAAACTTTCCAGATGAACGGACAATGTCAAAGTCAATTTGGTATCCGTTGGTCTGGAAGAGGTACGGATGGTTGCACACCTTGCGCAATTGCATCAGCACATTCGACAAACCCTTGGATGTGTACTTTGTCTTTCCCTTCTTTTTGCCGGAGTCATCCGTTGTCTCCATAAGCAGAGCTCCTCCTTCCTGAATTCGCCTGTACATGATTTTTTGCCATCCCGAGAGCTCACATTTCAGCACTTTCTCCACCTTGTCAGGAAGTTGGTCAAGCACAGAGGCTTTCACACGGCGCAATAGGAACGGACGCAGCACTTGGTGCAATCGGTTAATGATAAGCATTCGTTCTTCGTCCGAAAGCTCGTTTGAGTCACCGTTTCCTGAGAACTGTGAAAACGGCTTACTAAACCATTGCTCGAATGTATCCACGGATTCAAAAATTGTCGGAAGCAAAAAATTCAATAGCGCCCATAGCTCTGGCAAACTATTTTGCAGTGGGGTACCGGTCAACAGCAATCGATTGCGCGAAGTATACATGCTTCCAAGTGTCATGGCAAACTTACTCTGCGCATTCTTCATGCGGTGACCTTCATCCACAATAATGTACTGCCAATCATACTTTCGCAGCACATGTTTGTCCTTCATGATGTACTCATAGGTCGTCAGAAGCACATTGAATTGGCACGAAGCCATTTCCTGTTTGTGAAGCTCCTTTCGCACCTGAGGAGGACCCTTATACACCACCAACACAAGATCCGGCGCCCATTTCTTGAATTCGTTGACCCAATTCGACAAGGTGGATAGTGGCACAACCACGAGGAATGGTCCGTGGTTGTGTTTTACCTCTGTCACATACGTAAGCAACGAAATCGACTGGATCGTTTTACCCAGACCCATTTCATCAGCCAAGATACCATTTAGATGGTTGTCATATAATGACACCATCCATTGCAAACCTCGTAACTGGTATTCCTTCAAGTCGCCACCAACCAACATAAGGGGCTGTCGTGGCAATTCACCCTTCGACGCTATCTCCAAATAGTTGAGATCGTCGTCCACATCGTCAGTGGTACTGTCTTTGGCGCCATCATGATGGGCATCGTAATGCGCCGTGTACTCGTCCACCACATGATGTTTTTTCTTGTGTTGGCGCACCAACTGACGAATGCTGTCCAAATAGCTGTTTGTCTGACTCAGCAGGTACGTCAAACGTTCGTTTTTGGCCTCCGCCACCAATTTCCCGTAGGCTTCCATATCGTTCGCTTTCAAAGCCTTGAGACGCAGCTTCTCTTGACGATCTTCCTCGCGCTCGATCTTGGAAGCACGTTGGTCGATGAATCCCTTTACAGCCTTGGCAGACTTGCTCACCTGAGCCTTGACATTCTTGTGATACGCAAAGAACTCGCGTGAGTGATTGAGAATCGCCTTTAAGTAGGTTTGGTGGTCAGCACGTCGCTTCTTCTCCATAGCAACCGATTTCTTGCGCTTTTCCCGCTCGTCACTCTGCAGCTCGACACGGGAAACCGGACGACGACGTCGGAAGGACTTGCGATCCACGGCAGATGGTTCCCCTAGCAGAGCTAACCTCGTCGTGTGCGCTTTGGCCACACGTCGCTGCAGTTTCTGTTGCAGCAGCATGCAGCGCAGATCCCTCAGTGTGCGCTGCTCGTTGTCGTCCAGATGCTCCGTGTGGCTCTCCATTTTCTCCAGACTCGACGTCAAGAACTGCTGCAGCGTGTGCATGTACCTCATCTTCATGGCCACATCGTTCATCCCCAGCCACGGAGTGCACACATTGGCAGGTCCAAAGGCCAAGTTGCCCTTGTTCTCGATGCCAATGAGGTCTCCGTCCAAGTAGTTGGGGCCAATGTAGAGCAAGTTACGCGCAGCTCGTGTCCACTTGGGCGTCATGAGCTCCAGCACAGGAGGGTCCACAGCAGGCAGCGGCTGCGTCACGAGATTGGGGTCCACGGGCTGCACGAGGCCTGCGGCACTGAGCTGTTTGGCCTGCGTGATGGCCGTGTCCATGGAGTGGCACAGCGCTTTGTAGGCGCGGATCTGGTTGTGCAGATACTCCAGCTGCTTGTCCGAGAACAGCGTCGCTTTGTGCTGCATGAAGGGGTTGGCAGCCACGTCCAGAGGCTGCGTAGACTGCGGCTGTGGCTGCGTCTGCGTCTGTTGTCGCTGGTAGTGACGCAGGATGTTGACGATCTGCTGGTACTTGGGGTGGCTCGTTTGGCCGGAGCGTTGCAAGCGCAGCGCCGCATCCATCAGCTTCTTCACGTCGGCAGGTGTCAGCGTCGTCCGGGGCGCAGCGGAGGCGCCTCCCATCGACTCCATCGGATCAAGAAGCCGCTTGGCGCTTTTAGCTTAGCTTGCGTTTGGTTTAATGGCGGAACAGAAAGTCACTTGGTTTCACTATGCCCAGCTATCAACTGGTTGTGTTTGACACACCATTTACGCAGTAAACGTAACGTGGATCATGCTGTCTAACATTGCGCCTTACTTACCACTACTATAGTATCCAATACTAGCAGATAGGACCTAGTCGAACCACGATAACCTAAGAGAATGACGCGCGGTCGAACACATGGAGCGGAAGCGACTTTGTCATGAGCCGGAAGTAGGCCAGTTGCGAGTCCGTAGGCTTGTCTGGAGTGATACACAACATTCGTCAGATAACCTCAGAGACAGCAACACAAAACATAACGCACCATGCAGGAAGCTGACTTGGTTGTAGTACGAGACGACAGTCGCGAGCTCCTCAGCCGTGTACGTGCGCATGGTGGTGCGGATCTTGCGGTAGTCCACCTGCTGCTTGAAGTGCGTCTTCGTAGGGAAGTTCTCCGTCACGGCAGCAATGAAGAGACCGTTCTTGAGCTTGCGCGACTCGTCGTAGCCCTTGGTGCCAATGTCTTTCAGAGCAGCGATCACTGAGATATCATCGGCTGTCACGTCCTTGCCCTCGTAGCCAAAGACAGTCTGCTGGAACCACGTGTTGTAGTCGTCAATAGCAATGAGCACAGGGAACTCGGTGGTCTGCGCCAGTTCCTCCTTCAGGTCGCAAACAGCTTGACACGCCAGCTCCTCATCGCGCACGCCACCAACAACCACATCGCGCAAGGTCAGAGCGACATCCTTGTAGTCCGCAGCGTCCTTCGGCTTGGCCTCGTACTTGTCCGTGGGGTAGTATCGGTCAGCGTACTTGCCGCGCACTGGGATCGATCGCAGCTGCTCGCCGTGGCAGTGCAGGAACTTCTGGAGCAGGTCCACGCCGTACACGTCGATGTCGAACTTGCCGTCCTGGTAGGGCGACTGCATCACGTACGGGGCTTCGTGAGTCCACGAGCGCGGGTTGGGCACATAGAGCACCACCCAATTGCTCTCCCGCGCGTACTGCACGATCTGGTGGAGCGCAAAGCTCTTTCCCGTGCCACGCTCGCCGTCAATGAGGTAGGCGCCAATGGAGTCCGGTCCACGAGCGCGGGTTGGGCACATAGAGCACCACCCAATTGCTCTCACGCGCGTACTGCACGATCTGGTGGAGCGCAAAGCTTTTTCCCGTGCCACGCTCGCCGTCAATGAGGTAGGCGCCAATGGAGTCCTCCTTCGCCGTCTCCCAGTCTGCATCAACACAACTAATTAGTCTCTGCCAGCTGGTAAATCCTTGCAATCGACGCACCCTTCATGGCGGAAAGGACCTGCAGCGTCGTGTCACGCAACATAATGTGGCGATGGCCCACGAGGTCAAACGTGTCATCCATGCGACGGACAACTCCCTCGGGGAAGAGCTCGTCCTGCTGCTCCTTGGCGAATGCAAAGAACTTGAGGCGATGAGCTTCTGTGGCCTGCACAAAGCACAGCAAGTGAGTGTTGGCTACAGTCTGCATTGCGCTGCCGTTGCATCGATACCTGCGAGATGGGCACACCCGCGAGGTTGCCCAAGTCTTCAGCCGAGATCTCCGTCTCCGTCGGCTCCTTGGCAGCCGCAGCCTCAGCGACGGGAGGAGCCTCCGTAGACAACGCACGGAGCGCCGAAGTCTGCAGGCGTCGCACCGGCAGCCGCTTGGTCAGCACACGCATGGACATCATGTCTTCGGGTCGATGTGTGGTGGCGTGTGGCTAGCAACGTTTGATCTCGACAGGTAAATCGCAGGTAATCCACCCAATCACTTATCGACACAGAATTAGACGATGTTTTAGACCTTGTGTACAAGTGGTGTACGGACTCGAAACGACGCGACTGCAACTTGACCCTGGTAGCACAAATAGAGATACACTACAAGACGATGGGAGCTGCTGCTTCTACTGCAAGGGAAAGCTTGGGAGCAGTGGCAGTCAGTGCGGCAGATGGAACGCCACTCACGTGCAAACTCAGCGACGACCAAGTGGCAGCGTACGTGAACAGCACCAACTTCACCCAGGAAGAAGTCGTGGCGCTGCATGTGCACTACGATCTCATCAGTTCTGCCAAACGGGACGACGGACTGATCGACCGTAGCGAGTTCCAGACAGCACTGGGCTTCACTGTCAAGGAGTCGCTCTATGTGGATCGCATCTTCCAGCTTTTCGACACCAACAACGACAACTGCATCAGCTTTGACGAGTTCCTGCAGAGTGTGTCTGTGCTGTCATCCAAGGGCGGCACAACCGAGAAGATCAAATGTGAGTGTTTGTGAGCTGTGTGAGCTGTGTTCTTGTGCGTCTAATCTCTGAATATTGTTATTGTACTGTAGTCTCCTTTGACATTCTAGACTTCGATCGCGACGGGAAGCTGTCGACCCAAGAGCTGCTGAGTATGCTCGAGGCGTGTATCCAGGAAAACTGCATCAATATCCCGGCTGAATGCCTCACTACGATCGTGGCCAAGACGATGGAAGACGTAGACCTGGACAAGGACGGCTTCATCAGCTTCGACGAGTTCCGGGTCATGACCGAGGCCAACTTGCAGATGCTCAACCACGTGACTTTCAACGTGTCTGCCATCATTGCAGACTATATGCCCGCACTGCGCATGCTAGTCGCAAATCGAAGTTAGCATTGATAGGATTATCTTATTATCACGAGCGATACAGTCTTTGACTGCAATATAAATCTGATGGAATCGAGGGCATTTTCCTGTGCTTGGGCAGCAGTAAAGACAACCTCAAAAGGGTTATAACTTCGCAACCTCATAGGACTGAAGTTCCTGCAATCCGATCTCCGAGCCAAGTTGGGATTCCTTGTTGAAGCAAGCGTGTGGAAACGGGGCGCGGGTAAGGAAGCTCCAGAGGCAGAGACAGCGTCCACATGGAGAACTGTCCGCACAATAATAATGGACTCCATTACGGAGCCTAAACACAGTGCAGCGGCAGGAACACT
This sequence comes from Phytophthora megakarya, assembly GCA_002215365.1. Taxonomy (NCBI): domain Eukaryota; phylum Oomycota; class Peronosporomycetes; order Peronosporales; family Peronosporaceae; genus Phytophthora; species Phytophthora megakarya. Next base: position 20,412 of record NBNE01000067.1, read on the forward strand.
TGCATGAAGTCGAGTGCGTGAAGCTGCAGGGACAATGTTGCAAGTCTCACTTGAGTCGATCGTGACCACCAAAATATATCAGCCCTTCCGAGTCGGAATCCGACAGCTTTTATGCTGCGCAGACACTCAGCTGCCGCGCTTCCCGTGCATTGCAACCTGCTCAACAACGTTCGCCATGCTCTAGCAAAGCCTCTACTGCCACCCAGAGTTGGTGGCGACACCTAGCAACAACACCAAGCGAAGGGCGCAAAATCCGCCATGTAGCCATGTGTCTGGTGACTACAAAGGCTGTTTCGGCAGTTGCTTTGGTAACGGGTACGCTGTTTCACAGGTGAATCCAGTATCACTGAGAGTTCAAAGTGTGCGGTAGTACAATATCCAAACCTGATTGCATTGATTACCGCAGGGTATCAAATGCCAGGTCGGTATCCGCTGGAACGTGCGGCGAATCGGCCAGGCTCCCATCCCGCTCTCCCAATCAAACACCTTCTCAGTCCGGATTTGGCCGGCCGTTACGCAGACACCCTGGAGCTAAAAGTGGCGAACAGCAGCGCCATGCTGAGCCGCTGTCTGGCCGCGACTTTCTGCGTGAATGAGACGTTGGCAGTGACCGACCGCCGCGCGCTTCCCCCGTCCGAGCAGAGCACCATGTCGGCCAACCAGCGCCAGGTTCTGCTGGCCGGAGAGTACGCGCAGCGCCGTCCACTGCCGCACAAGTCGCCGCTCGCCGCCTTCACGTCGCAGTTGGAGGCGCAGAAGCCGCCGCCGCCCAAGCAATTGCACGTTCAGTACCAGCAGGACGAACAGGAGCAGGAACAGGAGCAGCCCGAGAAGCAGCAGCCGGAATGGCCCGAGCAGGAAGGAGTCGACGCCAAGATGCTCTTCCGAGTGGAGCCAACCGCGGTCAAAATCGGTCGAGAGATCGGCAAAGGAGCCTTTTCGGTCGTCTACGCAGGCGACTACCGAGGCCAACACGTCGCCGTCAAGTGCCAGCCAAAGGACGCAGAAGGCAACGTCCCTGCCTTCGTGATGCGCGAGGTGCAAGTGTTGCGACTGCTGCAGCACCCGAGACTGCTGCAATTTGTAGGCGCTGCAGACAACGTCCGTGCCAAGCAGATCTGGATCCTGAGTGAATACCTCAACAATGGCGACGTTGATCTCCTGCTCAAGGCAATCCGAAGTGAGAAGAAAGTTCACATTGGCTGGCACCGCATGGTGCGGATCGCTCTGGATGCAGCACAGGGCATCGAGTTCTTGCAGCAGAGACACATCGTGCACCGCGACATCAAGTCCTCCAACATTCTGCTGGACGACGAGCACCGTGCCAAGCTCTGCGACTTCGGGTTTGCTGTCGAGATCAAGCCTGTGGAAATGGCCCATGGAGCAGCAGAGTCAGATGCGAGCAAGCAGCGCAGGAAGTCGTACTGTGGTACAGATGCCTACATGGCACCGGAAATGTTCCTGGACGAGGACTACGACCAAAGTGTGGATATCTTCAGCTTTGGCGTAGTGCTCATGGAGATGCTGTGCTGTCGCGTGGCTAACGCGGACGGATTTTTGATGCGGCTACCGCAGTACAAATTCCAGGTACTCCTGCCAGAGTTCCGTGATGCTCTTCCGTCTTCGTGTCCACCAGCGCTCGCAACTCTCGCAGAGAAGTGCGTGTCATTTGAACCAAGCGAACGCCCAACGATCACGGCTATTGTGCGGACGCTCGAAGATGTCCTGAAACACACCACCAACACGCACTGTGACGGTGTAGAGCTTGTTCCATTCACGCCTGATGAACGTGAGCCGCAAATTGAAGAGGATGATGACGCCTACTACGGCGAGAATGACGAGGATGATGATGATGACGATGAAGATGGCGAGGAGGAAGATGACGATGAAGAGGAGGAGGACGAAGAAGAAGAAGAAGAAGAAGAAGAAGATAACAGCTACAATTTGCAGGCTAATGGTCGTCATAACACCATGGGCATGGAGTCAGACGAGGAGGAGCGTGAAGTGCGCTCGCAGGTCGTCGATGATCCGTTCTTGGAAGAGGAGAGTGGTGACAGCGATATTAATCCACAGTCCGCTTCACCAGCCCCGTACCATGAAGGAGTAATCCTTAAGCGCAGCCGGCGAGGAAAGCGTTCGTGGGTCGAAAAGTGGTTTATTGTGGATCACGACCAGCTGCATTACACTGATGTCCCCCCGCGTTGGCAACACCATCAGCAACAGAATCCCGAGTGGCGCTGCAAGTTGCCACCCATTTCGTCACTGTCGCTGCGTGAGTGTCGTATCTGGAAAACAATGGAGATGCCTGAACTGCGGTTCAACGTAATTGACAACAACTGGAAGATCAAGCGCGAGCTTCAGGCAGTATCCAAACGCGACCTTGCGTTGTGGATGGAACTCATTAATCAGGGCATTGATTATGCAAATGAGCAGTACGCACGCGAGCATGATCTGCCAAATAATAGTACTACAGGAACAAGCGCAAGTAGCAGTAACGCAAGTCGCCCCAGTTTCAAGACACAGAAGACGCAGCCTCAGCATCTAGAGTCATCAAAACCGCCGGAGCTCCAAAGGTTAAAGTCGAACTCAGACGCCGCAGCTCCACGAAAGACAAGGCGTCGAAGTAGTGTTACCAAGTTTGAGGAGCCGCCCGAGTTGCCAGAGACGGGAGAGGACCGCTGTGACGAGGTCTACCTTTGGCTCAAACAAATCGGTTACCAGAGATATACCTCCATGCTCAAGGCAAAGGGTTTTGATTCGCTCGACTTTATTCGGGAGGTGAGTTGATGTAGTTTTGATACACCTAGTGGTTTGATATGTGCTAACGTTGCTTGAATTGTCCCTGCAGACTGGCATTGAGATGGAAGACTTAAATTTCGTGGGCATTAAGGAGCCTGTAGCGCGTAAGGCGATCCGTTCCGCTGCTCGGACACTGCGCGGTGATGATGATGATTGATACGGCGGAAGGAGATCCTGCTAGTAACTAGTCGCTGTTAGCCTCATGCATATCAGCGTATTCTCGTGAGGTCTGTTCCGCAGTTCATTACGACGATTTTCTCTAAGATATAAGTATGCAAACACCAGCTCCTCCATACTTCATTTATTTCATCCATTCTTAGCGCTGTCGTTGCTGCAGATGAGCGCCACAACCGGAATTGCATCATGGCGACGCACCTGCGTCCTGAAGCTCTATCCTGAGCACAAACAACGCCAAGCCTACCTAATATCAGAGCAAATAAAAACCGAGACCAGAAAAGCAAGTGGGTGCATGCATGCATACCTCGCAGCTTTGGCTACACGGACCCTGGAAACCCTAGGCCAGTGGTGCGTTAGACGTCAAACCGTCCTCGACACCCGTGAGCAGATTGCGCAGGAAAGTCTCCGTCACACGCGTGTAATTAATGATTTCCGAACGGTTCATTTTGTCCAGTGGCATCTCCGAGAGCCCAGTCAGGTGTTCAGCGTTTTTCTCCAGGTTTTCTTGAAGGTACTCGAAAAGGTTCTTTTCTTTACCGGTTGGCAAGTAGTAGCCAAAGACGTACGTGTACTTGAGAACTCGTCGGCACTCAATCAGCTGCTCGGTGGCTGCGTTCAAGAACTGCACGTCGATCCACGACGAATCACCGTGACTGGCCTGTAGTTCGATCATTCGATTTTCAGTGCCCTCGCGCATTCGCTGTGCAAACTTGCCAGCTTCAGAGTGGTTTGCGAAACGCTGGTAGTAGTGGAGGTATCTGTCAAGTTCCGCCTTCGCGCGTGCAGCATCCGTGTCGGCAGTCTGCGCGTCTGCATCATATCGATTGCATTTGTAGTAGCCACCAGTCCCCGATCCGTGCTTGTCCCATCCTTCCATACAAATCCAACAAAACTCGTAGTTGCAGCTTCGACACGTCATGTGGTTGCAGCCCTGATTCTTCTCAATGCGGACAGAGCACTTAGGGCACTTCTTGGTGTTGGCTAGGATCCAGTTGGCCGTCTCCGATTCATTGCGGCACTTTTCCCGCCAAGCCGAGAGCTGTTCGCACGTAACAGGCGCGTGGGCCTCTTCTCCGCAGCGGAGACAGAACACACATCCGCAAGTGCACGTCACTGACGAGAGTCCGCCGGCACTGGTGATGGCCTTGCTACACCCTGGCGACGGACACCACTTGACGCCTTTGTTGATATCCACAAACGATCGCAGGAGATAACGCGCGTACTTTCGGTAGTCCTCGGGACTCACGATCTTCCTGAAAATCACGTCACTCACCACCTACAACAGCAATTAGCAATTAGCAACTATCAACAATAGCAATATATTACCACGCACCTCCTTGCAGCCATGAGCTGGACATGTCGTAGTCACGCAGATCGGTCCTTCCTGGATTTTAAGCGACAGATACGGCTTCCAGCAGTGGAGACAGTACACGTGTCCGCAGCCCATACCGAAGATCTCGTTGGCCGGGTACTCGTCGCAGCAAATGTGGCAGTCCACTTTTGTCCCTTCTGGCAGCACAGGCGCTACTTTGTCTGCAAACTCGACGCCCGCCTCGTGCTTCGTCTTGCCGGGGTCAGCGTAGTAGCCCTCGAAGAGCTTCTCCTTGTTCCAGCCAAAGTACCGCAGCAGCACCGACGCCTCGGCCGCCGAGATCTCCAGCACCTGCGCGATCTCAGACACCAGCGCGTTCTGCTCCTGCAGCAGCTCCGCCTCGTCGATCACGTGGTATTCCTGCTGCTTGTGGCTGCCGGCGTGGCCCAAGCCGCTGGGGCTCAGTCGCTTCTTCTTGGCGGCCGAGCCGCTGCCCAGAGGGGACAGCGAGTCGGCTGCGTGCTGCTTCTTGGCGCTGGGGTTGGGGGTGGCATCGGCCTGCGAGTCGTCCTCGTCCTCCGAGTATTGGTATTCGTCCTCCTCCTCCACGTCGCTGTAGTGGTACTCGTCGTCCGAGAGCGGGGAGAGCGGGGCGTCGGTCATGTGGGAGCTCATGCTAAGGACACGCGGCTGCTGGCGTTGGCTGGCGTTGGCTGGTGCAGTGCGACGACAGCGACGAGCGAGACGAACTTCGCTTCCAGGCGGCCTTTGAAGGAAAATGCGGAGAAGGAACTGGGTTGGTGCCAGGCGAATTTAGCGAGTCGGAAGCGGCTGTTTAGGGTAAATGAGGGTTACACTTGAGGCTATCGAAAGGAAATACTTCAGTAATAACTGTTAATAAGAGGCTGTGGTGGTAAATTTGAATAGATAATCACCCAAAAAATGTCAAGTGGCTTCTTTTTGCCTTAAAAGGCATCACTACGTTACTGTACGGAGTCCGTACTAGACGGACATTTGTCCCGGGTGGAGTAGCCATCTAGACTACTACTCTATTTCGACTCTAATACAATACAATTCTCTATTTTGGTGAATTGCACAGAATAACGTCACTTTATAGTCCTAATTGCTGTCAAAGTAGCCATCTAGACTACTACTCTATTTCGACTCTAATACAATCTATTCTGGTGAATTGCACAGAATAACGTCACTTTATAGTCCTAATTGCTGTCAAGATCTGCATGTCCTTCTCCGACGCCGCTCGCGAATGGCGCGCCCTGCTCCAGGACGTCAATGAATCCTTTGTCGCCCAGCATCTCGACTCGGCCATGCAGTTGGCCGTGGCGTTATACTGCAAGAACGACGCGAATGCTGAACATGCCGCAAGTGACGTATCTAGCGCCGACCAACGAGATTTCGTGGCGCTGTCCAAGATCCTCCATCGACTGATAGAGGCGGCCGTACGTGGCCACATGACGTTCCTGTTGCCTTCTGAGGCTGGTGCAATGCCGCAATCGACTTCCCTCAAAACGGAGCAGGAAAAGCAGCAGAATATCGTGCAGAGTCTTCCGGACGCCTTCGCAACTCGGTTCCGACTGCTGCTGGAGACGCACTGGAGCGAGTTGACGCAGTTCTCGTCCACTTTGGCACTGCCGAGACTGCAGCAATCGCACTGGAGCGTGAACGCCGAGAGGCGAATTCTGCTGCGACTGCAGACGTCGAACGGCGAGACGCGCACGATCCACGTGCCTCTCCGTCAGTTCCACCAGCTGCGACACAGTGTGGCGTCGGTGCTACAGGAGATGAACGAGGTGGAGAGTCACCCGATGATGCGACTCGCGTACATGGAGCAGAGCAGAGCTAGTGTCCCATGAGGAACGTGCATTGATCAAACGACTTCTAGCTACAGTCAGTTCTTCATCTTCTTCTTGCTGTTGGAGAAACATTCGCCCCAGACGCACACCGTCTTGCCACGCATGAGCTGCGAGAATGCCTCGAACGTGTAGCTGTCACGCTCCCGCGCCTCGTCCTCCGTGATCTTCTTGTCCTTTACTTGCGCCTGCACCGCCGCCTTGAGCATGTCGGACGGCGTGGCCGCAAGGTACTCTTGGAACGGGTACTTGGCGTCATCCACGGCCAGCACGCGCTTCTCGGACGGAATCTGGTACGTCTCCAGCAGCAGATGCAGCAGACGCTCCAATTGCTCTTGGGACATCTCACGTGTATCAACCTCGTCGCTCTCAGCCAGCGCTTCACCCGCCGGCGCGTTCGTGCCCAAGTTGAAGAGAATCCGCAGTCGCTCATCCACTGCGCCCTTCACAGCCATGGAGAAGGCCACTAACTGCGCGTCCACGTCGCTCTTGCGGTCCTTGTCCGTCTCGAGACTCAGCAGCACGCGCTCCAGGTGATAGGCCTTGCTCACACCCGTCGGACAGGCCTGAGCCAGCTTGAAGCCCAGATACTGGTCGAAGTGCTGCATCGTGGCCTTCCCCGCCGGAAACGCTCTCTTCACGCCATCGCGCACGTCCTCGAAGGTCTCAGGGCTGCATCAACAAGCACAAGCATTTAGTACTGCTGATTTTATTGGTAGTAGAGGACGATGAGAGTCCTACGTGATGTTGTTGCTACTGCGCAGCTCCCAGGCTTCGTACGGAGAGATGACAGCCGATTCTGCGATGGGAATCTGCAGCGCCTCAAAGTTCTTTTTGCCTCTCGAGCCTCGGTAGATGTAGAAGCCGATGGCGAGTAGAATGCCACCCAACGTCACGCCTGGATTGCGACTGAACCACCCAGGTTTGTACTTGGGCGGCTCTTCGTCCCCAGAGGACGAGTTGGAGCCTGTCGAATTGCCAGCGGAAGCGGAAGGCGCAGAGGAAGAAGAAGCCGCAGCTGCCGAGTGCTGCAGACGCCGCAACTGGGCGGGAGACGCGCGCATTCGATGCTGCACCACGCGCAACATCATCACGTAACGATTTGTGGTCAATAAAATGACCCTCGTTGTTTGCATGGGTGAATTAGTTTAACACACATGTAATTATGTGTTATTTTGTAAATTACCCTCTAAAAACCCAGTGAAGTGTAGCCATGTTCACTTCAACATCCACTTCTTACAGCAGTTTATCATTTGTCGCTGCTGTGCGGCCCAGTTCGTTCCAATTGTCCACGTACTCGTCATAGTCGAGTGCAGAAGCCCATTGAAACATATCTTCAGCTTCGACTTCCCAGTTATCGTCTTCAAAGTCGACGTCGAACAGCACGCGTGGTTTATCTGGTTGGTCCTCCTCGTCCTCATCTTCAGGATGGCTCGCAGCAGTTAACAAGCCTTGAGAATAGAGTTTCTGCATCCACAGTCGCTTCTTGTATCGACGAGCACGTTCCCGATCCTGTTGGCGCACAATTTTCGAGTAGTGAAAGTTCTCAACAGTGCGACGTCCAGTGGCTTGTGCAATGGGATCCGCGTCAGCTTCGGCCAGCACTTTCGCAGTCACGGGACGCCAGCCATTGTTCTCTAGTCGATGGTACCAGAGTCGAGTGTCTTCGGCCTGTTGTCGCGCCCGGTAGTATGAATTACCCACGCGGATGTACGTGGTACGAGACTTGATGTGCGAATGACTTGATGGGGCTGTTTGCCGTGCCACCGTGTAGTTTTTCGGACTGAACGTGCCCAGGTCACACACAGGCTTGCGTGTGAAGATTTTGTAGTAGATTGTGGGCGGGAACGTCAACCCGCCAAGACGGAATCGAACCTGTGCGCCCATGGACGCGTCCAGCAGAGACGCTTCGGACGGGTTGATAGCTCGCAGCATACGTGCTGGGTCTCCGGTATTGCGGAACGTGAGGAGGTCGCGATAGTACCGGAAAATGCGTCGATGAGTGTAGCTTTTCCACGTCGTCTGGATGTAGAGCGCCGAGCGGTTGGCAGGACTCAAAACTGCAGAGCGAGGGTTCGTGTCGTGAGCTTGCCGCTGGTACAGCTTCAGTTGGTAGTGAGCCTTCCACGCGTACTGAAGCTGCAACGCAGCAATGTGATAAAGAGGAAAGCGCTCTCGAGTCCATCGCCAGCGTAGACGTTGCATGCGGAACCAAGTTTGTAACTTGATAACGACGAAAGTCTGGAAGCCACGTTCATCCGAAAAACTCCCGCCACTTGCAACGAACTGTTGGATTGGGCTCCGAATGCGAGCAGCTTTGGTCGACTGGGGTCCTTTTACTGATGTCCTAGCAGCTAGATGCCTTCGACAGAGCATACCACGCACGCGCTTTTGGATGAGGATGACGGAGAGATTTTGAGCTGCCATCGGATACTCCCAGGGTTTCAGAATGATTTCCTGCAATGACATCGTTTAGATAGCTTCCACAGCTTTGGATGGTAGCAACGCACCCTCTTCTCAGATCGAGATTTCCGCATGAATAGTGATTCCCACGGCAACGCACGTCGAATGCGCTTCGTTCGCCGAGTCTTGGGCTCATATCGTACTCGGAACTTGCTGTTGTTCACAAAAATCTGTTAGACAATCTTCTCCACTATAGTAAATGCATACCTTTGATAACGTCCGTGTCGAAGCCCGATCTCTCTCAATCGTTGCAACATGTCCATGGTTTCCGGCATCGCTTCGCTCTTCCTGTTCGTAGCTGCCCTGGAAAGTGTTGAAGCTGTTTGCTTCACTACTTTTTTTTAAATAGCTAACCAACTCCGTCCCATGCTTATTTTCTCCATCTTCGCACAATACGCCAGTCGCTTTCATCACGTTCTCCATAAACTCGCGGAATTTCATGAACGAGCAAGAAGTTATTGTGGCGCTAGCGTCTTCGTTGGTTCGTGTCCGGAAGGTGGATGCTGACTCTCGATCCTCGTTCACTGCAGTGTATCATGCTCTGGAAGATGTAGAACGGTTGATCTTTCATCACAAGGAGGAATTCGGCGTGCACTCGGTGCATTTCCAGCAAGGGTGCGAGGAATTTTTACTCCTGACCAATACACTCGCGATGAAGACGTTGCAGCGGTCGTCACCTGAAGACACCGTCACTTCTGAGCAATGTGGCGATCTACTTCAGCGAGCTGAACAACATACTCGACACACGGGCTACTTACGCAGCTTACCAGAGTCTCAACACTTTAATCGGCGACGAGCCTTCCGCCTCATTACACTCAACAACCTCGCGTGTCATGCCAAACACACGAGCAAACCATTGGTAGCTGTGAGTTTTCTCGAAAGAGCGTTGAAGCTCCAGCTCAAAACTCAAGCGACCGAATCGACCCAGACAACGATTCCAGCGTCAGAAATCGCTCTCACTCGACTCAATTTGTGCGCTGTGCTCTCTCAACTGCATCGTCACGCTGCAGCTGTGGCTCATGCCAGAGCTGCTGTAGCACAACTGTCAGCTATTGATGGTGCAGATAACTTGAGCATGGAGGCAGCTCAATTACTGCTCGTGGCTCACTACAACTTGGCAGTCGAACACGAACATCTGCACGATCGCAGTGCTGCCTGTCGCCAATTCGAGTCCGTCGTGACGGTAGCAGAGCGCTACAAAATCGACAATGAACTCGTGCACAGCGTTCGAACAATTCTAGCCCAAGGGAGTTTAAGAAGTAGACCAGGAAGCAAACGGGCGTCATCCCGTGCTAGAACGCCTCGAGAATATCAGCGTAGACAACAGTCTCCGAAAACATTGCGGCAAAGTCAAGCATGAGCGCAGCCAAAATAATAAACCGGTCGCTTGTCAACAGCTCTCACTGTCCGCTATTTTTGAGAAACTCGCGCGTGCGATGGTGGGCTAGAGCTCATTTCAGCACAGGAGTGACCATGGGTCTAGGACATGGTGATGACAATTGCAATGGACCTAGAGTCCCAGCGCTGTACTTTGGTAACGATCCGGTGCTTGCTTTCAGTGCTCACGCAGTAGCCAAAGCAACAGTTGAAGCAGTCGTTCAGGAAGCGATTGAAGCCTTGACGCATGCGGTGGAAGATGCAACACAATGGTTAACCGAAGCAGTGCGCCGTGAAATGATCTCCAAGGCGGTCGTCGAAGCCGAATTTCCTAGCAATGATGATGAACCGAGTGATCTGGAGGATAAACCGGAACAATCTTCACCGGAATCTCCCGAACTAAACGAAACCACGCAGATTGATGCTTTACCGTTGTTCATGTGGTCTCCAAGTGCTACGATCCGTGCTGTTGCCAAAGCAACAGTTGACACTGCTACGATCAAAGCGGTGAAGGATGTCGCACACGTTGTGGAAAAATCCAACGAGTGGATCTCTCAGGCAGGCGATAAACCGGTTGATGAAGTGGACGAACTTGAACATCCTTCCTCAACAACATCGCCGAAACGAGATGAAGTCTTGCTGCCTAAGGTGTTGCAGCGGTTTACTCGACCTTCAAGTGCTACGATGCATGTTGTCGCCAAAGCGACAGTCGAAGCGATCACGAACGAAGCAATCAAGGAGATCGTACAAAGTGTTGGAAGGCCCACCGACCGTAGCACTCAGGCAGTTGCCACTGAAAATGAACGGATTACCACGGAGGAACTAGAATCACCTTCATCAACTGAATCACCTGAACATAATGAAACGTTGCTAGTGCCCCCATTGATCATCCGGACTCCAAGTGCTACGATCCATGCAGTAGCTAAATTGACAGTTGATACTGCTCTTAACGAAGCACTGGAGGAAGTCGCACAAGCTGTTGATATAGCCTCTAAGTGGGTCTCACAAGTCGTTCCAGATGATAACCCGTTTAATGACGGTAAATCGATTGATGTGGAGGGCGATCCAAAACAACCTTCGACAAAGCCGACTACGTTATCTCGACCGTCAAGTATCATCATACAAACACTTGCCAAAGCAACAGTTGATGCTGCCATAAACGAAGCGTTAAATAATACCGCGCAACTAGAAAATTCTGCAGCCCCTGGAAATGCAGCAACTAATGACGTTCCTCGACTCTTATTGCCATTAAGCGAGATTGCAGTGTGTAACCTTCACGAATTAGCTAAAGAAATTGCGGAGACTGCAGTCAGTACGGCGCTCCAAAATGTGATCCGAGCAATTGAAGATGCCAGTGAATGGTTTATCCAAGCTGTAAGTGGAGAGCTCGTTGCACAGACCGTCGGAGATATTTCACCACAAAACGAAACTCTTTACGATAGTACCGATAACAATTCCATGGACTCTACCGAGTCTGAAGTACCGCAGCAATCATCATCTTTAAAAACGGAGAAGGTTGATCAACCAGTCCATGTGCCGCTACTACGATTTCCCAATGCAACTGATCATTCTCCAGAGGCAGCAACCAGGTATCACGATCAAGCGGTGAGCCTCATAGATGCAATTTTTTCGTCAGCACTCCGTCAATCCGCACCTGTCGCTCCATCTGGACCTCAGAATTATGAGGACGACGGGTATGAAGATTACACGCCAATCAATTCTCCTACATCTGAATACCCATCGTCTAGATCATCCGTTCAATCGACCCGTTCACCAGAGCTGGTAGTCCAGTCTGTTCCATCTGCTCTCCTGTCAGAGCGAGCGATCCCACCCGACGTAAAGCCAGCACCAAGGTGAGTTTGCACTAACAGCTTTTGGTTCGTACTCATCTCATCAACCAATTTTTTGGCATGATAGACGTCAAAGCCCGATCACAACAAACCGTGGACTTGGAACACCACCGACCAGGGAAAATGCTCCATCATCGGCGCCTGCAGTGTTACCTTCGCCTCGTAATGCTCAAGAATATCCCCTGCCTCCGTTAGTTCTTCCTACAGTGCAATTAAGTGGTAGAACGAAGTATCCGTCTAAAACTCCACGGAAAACTCCACGGCAGCTTTCTCCTGCGTCTAACCCTGTCGCGGAGGTCTACACGGTGGAAACCCCACGTACTTCCAGCCCAAGACTCAACAAACACACCGCGCGAGCTGCCGGTTCAGCCGAACTTGAATTGACACTGAAGTCATCTGCACGAGCAGCAGCAATAATCTACTCACAGCCTCCATCATCACCGTACCACCATCACCACAAATCAAAAAAACTGCGGGACTCAGCGTCACAGACAACTCCACTGCCATCTCCTCCTCGTACCAGTCTCCCTCCTCATCCTCCACGCAATGGAAGCAGCAAGACACTAACCTCACACTCGAAACGTGATCTCTCATCACCGGAAAATGCCAATGAAAGGAACAGCAACAACAGCTTACTCGCTCCTCTTTCCAAGACTTCAGCTATATCCCCTCCCCGCACGACAAAAACACCAACAAGTCCATCACGGACCAGAAGTCATACTCACAGTAATAAAGGACATGGCGGTGGTATGTCGCCTACAAAACGTTCCGGGTACTGCCCCCGGTGTGTTTTCGAAGGCCGATCCTGCAAAATCAACGATTGCCTCAAGCACCAGATCCTCAAATGACGAATCAATTAGATAATACGAAAGTAATCCATGAAAGGAGACGCACTTACTACCTCAGTCTGCGCCCCCTATCGTGCCAGCTGCACTTGTGTTGCTCTCATTCTTCTACCAGTCTACAGTAGACTGTCTACTCCAACACGAACAAGCCCTCGACCTCGAGTTCGCGAATCCGCGCAAGGCTGCTTTCGAGTACATCACGGTCCTCGTGCGTCAGCATAATGCTGCCTGGCGTCGTGAACATATCCACCGTCTGGCGCACGTTGTCTCCTGGAGCGACAAAAATCTCCTTCTTGAGGAAGGCTGGCATCTTTTCGATTTCTGCGATGCCTGGAGTGCTCTTCAGCACGCCGTTTTTGTACGATACCAGCATAGCCTCACAGCCATAGGCGAGCAGCTCGCAAGGTCGGTCTGGGAGTTCCGCAAAAACTTCGGCATCCAAGACGCTATCCACGGAGGCAGTCACTTGGTTGTAGCCCACGCAAATATTGGCGATAGGCACCCAAGCACCTTCACCGCCGTGACAACGGGAACCAACCTCGATGAGCACTGGTGAACCACGGCAGAACTTCACTTCGCCGTGGGCAGGCCCATTACGAATTCCTAGTGCGTCGAGCACTTGGAACTGGTAGTCGATCATTTCGTTGACTATTCCTTCAGCAGGCACCAGTGACAGGCCGAAGTACACGAACGCAGCGTCGTTCACACGACGCTTATCATACTTCCATATAGCAGTCACTTTGTGCTCTCCATTGCGGCTAACTGTATCCACCACATATTCATCGCCCTCCAAGTACTCCTGCAGCAGCACAGCATCGTTCTGAAGTCCAAGACCATTGATCTTGCCCAGGATACTCTCGAACGTGCGCTTCGCTTCTTCAATGGATAGACACAGCACCACATCCTCAGTACCAGCGCTTTCCAGCGGCTTGAGAACAACTTCAAAGGGCTCTGGCTTCATATCCTGCGTGATGAAGACTTCTGCCTCAGCCCACGTCTTCGCTTTCACTTGCTTAACGGCACGTACACCAGCAGAACGCAGGGTTTCACCCATTAAATACTTGTCGCGACGTGCATTCGAGTGCTCCATGACGTTGCCTTCCAATCCAAGCGCATCCGTAAGCGCATCCGACAGCTTGACTCCGAGTTCTGCACCAGCAAATACAGCACAGACTGCAGCACTGGGCTTGCCACCATGTTTCTTCTTGCTCTGCTTGTCAGCAACCTGCTTCGCAGCCTTGCGGATTGCACTCACGGTCTGGTTCAAATTGCCCTCAAATGCAACGGTGGCTGCAAACTCCAGCGTAAGTCCTTCCGGGACCAGACTTGCCACGCTTTCGATGTTCTCCAAACGATCGCTGTAGACACAGATACACTCGTAGCCTCTGGTCATAAGTTCATGCGCGAGCACTGCACCGGTCGAGAAGGGATCCACTACCACAACAGTGCCGCGAGGTCCTTCTGACTTCGCCTCAACATCATCTTCCGGCTCCAGTTCATACAACCCTTTGTGTTCAAGCTCACGGATGCGCGCGTAGTCGTGGTTTAGCTGTTTTTCATCCTTGTGAACCATAATAACACTTCCTGGCGTCGTGAACATGTCGACTGTTGTCTTCAGCTCCTCTCCAATATGCGTAAACCACATGGTAGACACGGTGGACGGCAGGTTTTCCAGTTCTTCCTGACCTGGATAACCTGCAAGTTTACCCGTTCCGTACGACACCAGCATCGCTTCACAGCCATGTGACTTAAGTTCCTTCGGGCGTTCGGGCAAGCGCTCAAAAGCTTCCGCATCCAAATACGAGTCCAACGCAGCATCCACGTGATTGTAGCCCAGACACGGATTCACAATGGGCAAATACGAACCTGAGCCACCGTGGCAGCGCGAGCCGATCTCCACGAGACACGGTTCACCTCTCACCACTTTCACTTCAGCGTGACCAGGCCCGTGCACGATCTCCAGCGCCTTCACCACCTTCAACACATAGTCAGCCACCTTGGCCAGCACTGAGCCATCGGGAGCAGCACGCAGCAACACGCCGTAGTACACGAACGGCGCGTCGTTCACCGCGCGCTTGTCATATTCCCACACGGCCACCACCTTCGTGACACCGTTGCGACTAACCGTGTCTACGACGTACTCTGTGCCATCCAGATACTCCTGCACCAATGTAGCTTGGTTCTCGAGACCGAGCCCATTGATCTTGCCCTGGATGTTGCCAAAGGCCGTGCGGACCTCCTCCATCGAGTGACAGAGCATCACGTCGTCGCTACCGGCGCTCTCCACAGGCTTCACAATGACTTTGAAGGCTCCGCCCTTGAGCATCGGCACGAGCTCCTTCTTCACGAAAGCTTCGACCTGCGACCACTTGGTCGCTTGGACTTGGGCCACCGCACGCAGGCCAGACGCGCGCACCTTCTCGCCCATCAGATACTTGTTCCGACGTGCCGCCGAGCCGCTCGTGCCGTTCGTCGTGAGCTTGAAGTGCTCCGACAGTTTGTCGGCCAGCAAGACGCCCGTCTCCGCACCGGCGAAGATGCCGACGATGTCGACGCTCTTAACGCGCCGCAGAGCGGCCGCTGTGTCCTTCAGTGCTTGGGCTTCGTCCCTGCGCTCCACTTCTCCGTCGTGGTAGATGACAGCCAGGAACTTGGACGCCAGGTCCTTCGGCACGTGCGCGATGCGCTCCTGCGTCACTTCCAGCGTGTCCGAGTACACGCAGACGCACAGGTAGCCGCGCTCTAGCACCTTCTGGGCCATCGTCATGCCCGTCGAGTACGGGTCCACGACCACCACAGCTTCCTGTCGCTCGCGGTCACTCTCGGCGATGCGGAACAAGTTGCGGTCGGCCGTCGCGCTCACGCGCCGCTCGCGCGCGTTGAAGAAGCGGCGGTGCATCACGTCGGACGCCGTCAGAAGCTGCTTCTGTGAGCGCAGACGCGGGTCGTACGTGGCCGCGCGTTGAAGCGGGCGGAAGTCCGACATGGCGCCGAGCCCGAGAGTCACGCGGTCGGCGCGCGCCTCGGCGCCTGTGCGCAAGTGCACGCGCTCGTCGAAGGTGACGGCACGCTGGTCGGCCGACAGCACGCGGAACGACGGCGGCTTGGGCGGCTCGACGGCTTCTTTGGCGGCGGCGTTGCCCATGCTGGAGAGGTCTGCGTCTTGGGCGGCGGATTTCCTACTGATCGGACGGGTTACGCACGCACGAGCTGCGACGTGCCATTGGTCGCTGAGAGGGCGGGAATTATGGAAGGACGGCAACCACTCATCCAGCATGAAGAACCTTGTAATCCTGCAACGAGTCGAGTGCTGTCTGTCAAGCGGCAAGGTGTTATACAAGTAGCGATGGACTTGTAGCGATGGCCGTGTAGACAGCTTCAAGGTGCGGCTTCAAGTTAAACAGCATGAACCGGTTCTGCAGCGAGTATCTTGTGCCGAGTAGATTTGATGTAGCATGTGAAGGTTCATCACTCCGTGTGCATCACTGTGACGAGGCCCACGAGCGCTGCCGGTGCTGCGTGCGGCTCGTGTTGACGCGACGAGAACCAGTCGCAAGTTGCAACGCTGACGTAGTTTCCCGCCCGGTTTGGACCTCTCCCTAGCTGGCCAGGAATGAATGGACACTAGCTTCACGTCTTTGGAAACCAGCTTCACAGCAGTAGAACTGATGACCTGCTGCTTCTTCCCTCTACATTTACTATGGATAGTATTGCTACGATTGCCAGCTAAACATACTGCTTCCTAGCTCAAATTGCGCTAAACATTAGATCACCTTCATAAAGCACCATCTGATTTTCAGATCAGGTGCTCCATTCTACCAGCATGGCCACGCACCAGGCTCATCGATTGCCGTGGACGACGCTGGCGGACGTCTATGCATCTGCTACAATTGAAAACGGTCGCTCCCGTTACGTGAAGACGGAGGCACAGGAGAAGCAGGTTGCGCATTTCGCTCGCTGTCTGGTGGACGCGCTGAAGGAGTTCGTCGAGACGGACACACGAGCAGCAGTCGACGAAGACGGCAACTCGCTCGATCCCAAGACGTGGGGCATCGAACCTTTCGGGTTCGGGGGCTACACGGGCTACTACTACAGTTTGCTAGAAGGGTATGTGCAGCTGAATCTGCTGCTGCTAGATGCGGACAAGTTCCTGCCTATTTTGCAGCAACGGGAGGACTCGGTGCCGTATTTCATAGGCCTCCTGTGCGGCCAAATGGACGGAGGACACCCAGACTGGATGGCGAGACGTCTGCAGTCGATCCTCAAGGAGGAAAACCCATTTCAACTGAAACCCATGACGGCCGAGGTGCTGCAGACCATGCGCGATCATAGCGCACTGCTCTTTCGTTGTCTATACAGCATCAGCGGCGAGAACCAGGCGCTTGATCCAGAGCTAGTGGAACGCACCATAGCCCCCTTTTGATGAGGAGTTGTTCTATTCTCGCTGGTAAGCTTAGTGCCAGAATCGGAAGATGGAAAGATGCGTACATTGACAATGCTGCTTGTTTTGGTATTTGTTATACGCGTTTGCTTTTTCCATCAAGCGCTCTTCCCCTAGGTTTACAACAACGTACGCAGGTGGCACGGATGCAGCTCACTAGGCCTCTGGCTCGCAGAGGCGTCACTACTCAGACTAATAAATATCAAGAGGGGGGCTTCTCGTCTCTCTCTTCTTCATCTCTCACTCACGGCCGCTCAGCATGCGTAGAGTCTTCTTTGTCGTCTCGTACGTCGAGAACATGACGGCGGCGTACGGCACGATGCGCGCCAGGTTGGGACCTGTGCCGCGGTACAGTGCCAGTGGTCCTTCGTCTCGAATGACCTTGCGGAAGCAGTCCACCATGCCTCGGTAGTACAGCGTCGACGGGTTGCCTCCTTCAGCCGACAACGGACCCACAACGGAGGCGTTCAGATGCACTTGTTGAGACTGCAGGCGCTTCTTTACTGTGTCGAACGGATACGCCACCGTCTGGGCGATGGCTCCAGCCACACTGCCGCACACGAAGTAGTCGAGTCCGTCCATCTCCGTCTTGCCCTCGGGCCAACGGTAGGCCGGCCACTGGTGGCGGATGGCCGTCAGCTTCATGTACTCGTAGCAGCCGAACTGCACGCCTTCGAACGGGATGGCACCCGCGACACCGGACCAGCCGCCGCGGTACAGTCCGCGGAGTCCCTCGCGTTCCAGAATGAGCTTCACGCCTTGCAGCACTCCACGGATCTCGCTGTTGGCAGCAGCAGGGACAGTCGTCTGCGAGATCATGCGGGTGCGCACCACCTCCAACGGGTACGTGCCCATCGTGGCGATGAGGCCGGCGACAGCGCCGCACATTGCGCGCTGCCAGTTGCTGAGCTCGTGGCCTTCTCTGGCGAAGCGCGCCTGCAGCGAGTCGTACATGTAGAACTTGAGGCCCGCGTAGGGCCCTAGGCGGCAGCAGCCGGCGCTGTTGCCTCGCCAGAAGGCGCGCACGCCGTCCAGCGCGTACAGTTCGCGCACCGTGCGTGTGATGGCGGAGGAGGCCGAGGGCTGCGAGGCGATGGCGCGTGCGGTCATGAGAGTGGACGGCGTAGACACGGAGGCGCTGGAGGTCGCAGCGACGGCCTCGGTGGCGCCCGAGGGGCCGTTCACTTGGATCACGATCTTGAGCACGTCAAGTGGCGACGTGCACGAGCGCGTGACGCAGCCGGACACGACGCCCGCCACGACGGACTCGAGGCCAGTGTTGCGTGGAGTGGTAGTGCTTGTGTTGGTGGGCTTGTTTCTTCCCATGGTGCAGTTGTAGGTCCTGGGCTTGTAGAAGTCGTCTTGGCCGCAGCTCTGCGCGTCGTCTGCGTTGCTCGTGGCCAAAATCAAAGTGAGGAGTCCGAAGCGAGCTGCTCATCCTTTTGCGGCGTTTTCTGCACAAATAAGTCAACGGACAGGCTCAGCGACCCTTTTCATGGTGGCTGCCACATACAGTCCTCCGTCCAAAATAGACGTTGAGATCGATAACGTGATTACAAAGGAAAACATATTGTACAGGAAAATGAATTGGAATCGACCGGACGAGAGCGATCGTATATAAAGGGTATTGAAATAGGCAGGAGAGCGAGGAATGGAGCGTGGTGGACACGACAAGCAGCATGCCTCACGACAAGCAGCTTGCCTCACCTCAATCAATGCCAGCGTCGAGGTTGGCAGGAAAAGTGACCTGCAGAGACGTAGGCTTGCGTGTTTGTGGCACTGAGCACTGTATGAAGCTTATGTTTTCGGTGAACACTCGAGCCCATTTAACGGCTTCAACGAGCCCATGTTTTTACCCATTTTTAAAAAAATGGGCTCATAAATAAACGGAGGGGCGAAGTGAATGTGCACTCAAAATGCAGGTCAGCAGCTTTTCTAGCAGACACGTCCTCCCTCCCACGTTGAAGAGACATAGGAGCGCTGTTCAAATCCTGCTTGTTTTTTGGCTTGCAGGATTGCAGAGCTCAAGCTGCTGCTAGCGATGTCTAAAACTTTAAGGTAACCAGCACGCAGCTTCTTACGCTCTGTTAACGATCGTATGGTCCTCCAACAGCACAAGTCCCGTTGGACCAACGGACGGTATTTGGTATTGCTCAACGGACAGTATTGGTATTGTTAGCGTTTAACAAGGTGATAATAATAATAGACCTCGCTGTATTAATGACAAGGCAAACACATGCTCAACGAGTCGTTGACAACAGCCTGATACCTAGACGCTTGTGTCCATGCATGACTAGATACAGCATTGCTGCTTGGTAAAAATGGATGCTGAATAGACCAGGGTGACCTTGAACCATTATACCTAATATAATGCAGACTGGAGAGCATAACACTGCTCTTGTTTCGATCCAACGGATCTACGTTCTGACGAACGCTTAAAAATGGATGCTGAATAGACCAGGGCGACCTTGAACCATTATACCTAATATAATGCAGACTGGAGAGCATACTGTAACACTGCTCTTGTTTCGATCCAACGGATCTACGTTCTGACGAACGCAACACAAGAAGCGCATCGACACTAATGCATCGATCCCTGGAGGGCTCCCAGTCAATCGGGCTTACTCGATATTTGGAGGGCTCCAGGGCTCGGAAAATTAATATGTAAGATTAATCTTTTGGCCAGATTCGACAAAAATAATTCAGCAATGTTCTGACGTTTCAACCAATTTTGTGGGAGCTCGACTGCGGGTAAAACTCACTTTTAATGCAATAAAGGAGATGAAAAGACTTAATTTGATAATGTTATTCGCGAAATATGTCTTTACTTACTAACTAAAGACGTGTTTCCCGATAAAAACCGATACAGAATATCTGATATGTCTGCCATACTTCAATTTCACGTGAAAACAGTTCATTTACCACGAATAATAACATTGTGAAAAATACCAACATCCATCCTCTTCATCGGTTTGTACTCGAAATTAGTTATTGGAGGGAGTAGTCTCTATCACTACATTTTACAGCTACAAGGCTCTTTTTTAATAGAGAGTTTCTAATGCATTGTTTTAGTAATTTATTTTTTGCAGCTTTGAATCGTGTCGAATGGTGGTTAGCTTTCACAGCAGGATCGTCTCGAATGGGTACTGTGGTCAGTTTTCACAGCAGACAAGTAAATGTATATTAGCGCTTTTGGCTGTTGACGAAGCGCAGCGCTAGTAGAGCAAGAATACGAAATAGCACAATGTAACCTAGGACGGCGGCAAAGTTGGTCCAGATTTCATCGTGTTTCATGCCAAACACATCCTCGGTGAATTGTTTGACAGTGACAGCACCCGTTTCAACGGGTGCGTTCTCCAGCGGCTGGCAACCCAGGTTCGAACCTACGCCACTCCAAATCTCCGCAGCTTCATCGTAAACAGGCTCCTGGGGGCAGTCTGCAAACACTAATGCAGCAAGAATCGCCAGTGAAAAGCGCTGCGGGGTTATAGTGTAGAGCCAATGATAGCCCGACGGAATGAGCTTCGCAGGAGGACTGAATCCCATGAACAAGAAGAAAATCGAGTTCACCAATACACCAATGATCGCTGCCACTTCTTCGCTCGGCAATGCGTACACAAACATTTGCCCCATGTACGTGAGCATCAGAATGAGAAACGACGTGTTCACCCAATACAATAGGAAAGTCCCAACGCCTGCGAACTGTACCATCGGAAAGAAGATCGCTGTGAAGACAAACGCGCTGCCGAAGACGTAGGGAATTTCCACGATTGATGACCCAACAAAGTACCAGAAGGCGTTATAAGTTTGAGTTGCTCGCTCGCGGTAGAAAGCAGGTCGATCAGCCGATGATACCGACAGCACGCACTGAAACGAAATCATACCAATAAACAGTGTCGCCATGAAGATCATCCCCATTCCTGAATTGAGACCTTGATACGATTTGTAGTCGGCTTCACGAAACGTGATACCAAATAGCAATGCTAAAAACACTGCCATGCCGAGACGAGTGAGGTTGTACGTTGGTGATCGCCAGTACATATCCAAAAACCGTTTCGTGAGGAATCTGAATTGTGTGAGCGATGAAGCCGCTCGCTTTTTCGCAAATAACATTTCAGGGACTCCAGCTGACGGAACTCCAACACCTTCACGATTCAGCATATCATCCAACCGGCTGTGGTGCACACTCGCATTAAATGTCGCTACGAAATCCAAATCCGTAGGCACATCATTTAATACACCTGCACCGATACACTCGAGCATCCAAGTGGCAGGATTGTATCTTGGTGGTAGTGGGGCTAGCCCCGGTAGTTCTTCAAAATAGTTGACAAGATTTTGACAATTTAGCCCCAAATCACCGAAGAACACAGTTTCACCGCCGCGTTTAAGTAGAAGCAGACTGTCAAAGAGGAAAAACACTTCCATGGATGGCTGATGAATCGTGCACACAATAGTTCGTCCAGAATTTGCCACTTTTCGCACTCCGTCCATGATGAGTTTGGCCGATCGTGCGTCAAGACCGCTTGTTGGCTCATCTAGGAACAATACACTGGGTTGTGCCGCTAGTTCCACACCGATGGTCAAGCGCTTCATTTGCTCCGTTGAACTACCGCGAATGATTTGGTCTGCAATGTTCTCCATATCGAGCAATGTCAAGCATTCTTTGACCGAGTCGTACTTGGCACTGTCCGGTACTTGATTATCCTGCCGCAGAAATGCACTAAACGTGAGAGCCTCACGAATCGTTGCTGCTTCTGAATGCATATCTATTTGCTCACAATATCCAGTGCATCGACGAATAGCCAAGTCGTTTGCTTCATACCCGTTCAACAAAATCTGACCCGAGATTGAACCTCCATTTTTTCGGTTGGCAATAACGTCCATTAGTGTTGTTTTGCCCGCTCCGGAAGCTCCCATAAGAGCTGTCATTTGACCGGGAAGAGCGAATCCACTGATTCCCTTGAGGAGCTGAATCGATTCCTTCGGATTCAAGGGTTTTGGTACGGAATAGTGTAGATCCCGGAAGGCTAGCGTCACTGGAGTGAAGGCTGTTGGAACTCGGACTACGTCCAGAATTGTTTCTTCACGCGACTTGGACAGTGCTTTTGGCGTACTTGCAAGAGCGTAGACATTCTCTTCCGTTGGTGCTTCTTTCGTTGCATTTTCCTCACGAGGGATATCTGATACTGTCATGTTTTCCGGTGCCTCGTAGCGCAAGTACTCCAGCGAGAAATATCCCAAAGTCATGCAACACATATAAAACACGACCATGTAGATCACACAGTATACAATCCATATCCTTTCCGTCTTGAAATCAAACAACTGAAGATAGTACTCACCCATACGAAGTCCGCCATTGTCTTCGCAGTAATTGATATCTCTGTACTCACACACATCCAATTCCACCGAACGATACTCAATGATGGCCAATGCCCGTAATGTCCAAGACACCGGAGTCATCCAATACATCCAGATAAAGTAAGAGGGAATTTGACTTTCCGTGATAACAAAACCTGCGAAGACAATAAAGATGAGCGTACCAGCCATTGAAATCGGCGTGGCGATATTGATGTCCTTAGAAGCTGCAGTAAGCGAGAAGTAGAATGATCCTAGGCTCACGTTGGTCAGGAACAGCACCATCAGAAAGAGAAAGAATTCACTCGGGCGAGATACAAATCCACAGAGGAAGTAGACCAGCGTGCCGAAGATCAACGTTTCAGCTACACACAATGGTAGTTGACTCACAGAGTTGGCCAGTACAAACGATGACGTCCGGAAGAAGTTAGCTCCACGTTGCTTGTAGAAGATATCACGAGCTGCGATAAATGTCGGGAGCTGGGATGCTTGACCCAGTGATAGGAACAACGAGGCCGCGAAGATAATTCCTATCACGACTTGGATCTCGGTGGGGTCAAATTGGTAAAACGATGTGGCGTACAGCAGTCCCATCACGGTGATCATCAGTCCACGACCAAAGATGTACGGCTTGTTACGAATCGTGATAAGCATCTGCCGATGCAGCAGGGTCTTGGTATTCTGCCAGAACGGTTGATGAAATGCTGGCATGGGGTGCATGTGCTGGTCGACATGTTCCAACAACGTTGGCGACAGCGACTCGTCCAATCTACGAAGTGTAGTTTGGTAAATGTGCGAGTCTCGAAAGACTCTGGCGAACTCACTTGGTTCTCTCGGATGCACGTGGCCACCAGGAAGCTCGACCTGGTACTGAATCTGCTGTTTCGTGCCGAGATCCAAGAGATAGTCTGCTACGTCTCTTCCAATAGGACACTCAAATCCCAGGCCTGAAAAGTATGCTACGACCTCTTTTATCGGTCCGTGATATATAACTTCACCTGCATTGAGGATCAAAATGTCGTCAAATAGAGCAACAACCTCCGGTGCTGGTTGCAATAGAGCGATCACCACAGTCTTGTTAACGGTCCTGGCCACACTGCGTTGAGTCTTGATGATGTCAAAGGTGGCGGCGCTGTCAAGTCCCGTGCTGATCTCGTCCATGAGCCTCACGTATTTCATCCCGAACTCCATTTCGCCTGTTGTGACTCTTTTCTTCTCGCCTCCTGAGATTCCTCTCATGAGTGCGTCCCCCACAATTGTGTCTTGGCAATCCTGCAGTCCCAACTGTTGGATCACCAGGTCGGGAGTGACATTCAAAGCTTGGGTAGACTCCTCTTCTGTTCCTCGAGTCACAACTTCCTCACCTCGCATCAGTTCTCCTCCACAAAATGCATGGGCAAATGTCAACGTTTCTCTCACTGTTAGCACTGCAAAGTGTTTGTCTCTCTGTGTCGTGTACGCCACGAACTGCGGGACGTAAGTCTTGAGCTCCTGTTGCGTTTGGCCATTGTACGTGATGTCCCCACAAAATGTCACGTTCTTGGCCATGGGGAAGCGTCCACTGAGCACTTTCATTAGTGCGGACTTGCCGGATCCCGGCTGTCCAAGCACAAGTGTCATCGTCCCCGGACGGAAGCTGCCCGTCACGTCTCTCAGGATTTCCTGCCGCACCACGCGCTTCTCTCGGCCCAATCCAGCGACTGCCAGTCGGACACAGTTCCAGAGCGTGGGAAGGCCGCTGGACTCCTCCATCACAGGCATATCGGCCGTGAGACGCAAGTGCTTGAAGCGGATTTCCATGTGGGTATCAGACAAATGGCGATAAAGTCGTGTGAAACTGCGGTGCGATCCAGAAAAGCGGAGGAAGCTGCAGACTTGGAGACTTGACACGAATCTGGAAGTGACGACTGACTGGAAGTTGCATCGTGATGAGCTGACGAGTGGCTTCATTTGGTGGTGCCGCATCGAGATTTGCGGAACAAGTTGTGTCTGCTCACAGGCATATTGCAAATACAAAGGAACCAAGTCAATCTTGCGAGGGTGAAATGGGAGCAGCGATAGCTACTTCATGTGCCTAGCAAACAAACTGGAGCGAAATGCTCGGACCAAAGTGCGTTTGTCGAACACAGCGATGGACCATCAATTGGTGATCACGCAAATTGAGTCATCACCAAAATTGTGTCATCCTGATGTCCTTCCTGTTGTTGAAAGTGTTTCCGGGTCCATTTAAACTCGCGTTTGACATTCAATAGTTATCCCAACGTAGGGATGATGTTGTCGATGCTGGATTTCATCACGTCGATCTTCAGCCGTCGGACACCCCAGTCTTGTAAGGTTTTTGCTGTATCATGCCTGGAGCGCTTCATACCATTATGCTTTACCGCCACTCACCTTTGCTGTGTGAAGTTAATCCACTCATTTTGTAATTCGGTTCGCATAAGACCTCGGAAGTTTCTTTGCCACTCACCTTTGCTGTGAAAGGTGAAGTATATCCACTCATTTTGTAATTCGGTTCGCATAAGACCTCGGAAGTTTCTTGCTGCAAATAGTCAAGCTGGATGGTGCAGGATGAACTTGGAGCGGGGAAACTGCTGCAAGTTAGCAAAAGCTCACACTTGTTCATTCCTGCAGACTTGTTAGTCAGACCGTACTTGGTGAAGCTCGAGAAATTGCCATCATATCTAATGTCGTTCTTCACGTTAGGCACGTTCCAGCAGTACCACGAAGAAGTCGCATCAAAGCTCGAATCGAATCCAGACTCGCCATCGAAAAGAGAAATTGCCATCATATCTAATGTCGTTCTTCACGTTGGACACGTTCCAGCAGTACCACCAAGAAGTCGCATCAAAGCTCGAATCGAATCCAGACTCGCCATCGAAAACTGGTACGAAAGCTAACAACAAGCAAGTGGAGAAACGACAGGCTTCACCCAGTCGAACAGCAAACACAAGACCCCTATCTGCAGAAGCTGCCAGCGAACTCGACCCATTATCAACTCTAAATCTTGCGCGTGCTGCAGATCCGTGGCTTGGAAATTCACTGTTGACACCAACGGCATGCAGCTATCTCGATAGTGGTGAAGGAGCAACATTTTCAGCTGTAGCAGCGACGTCGTTGAAGGTAGTCGCAGTTGATCATCTCGATGAAGACTGGGGCGACTTCGTCACATGCTCTCCACGCGAAGAAAAATCAAAACAACTCAATGAAGACACTCCTCCGGTTAGGCGGACAACACCCTCATCATTGCGAATTCCTGATGAAGTCGGCGGGAGTGATAGTGGGGACGACTCGGATGGTAAACATTCTGAGCCAATGCTTGGAAACGGCAGATTTCGCGCTGAGGACGATCGATCCAAACTAGGTTGGGGTGTGAGCTCACCATCGATGCTGCTCCGTAACAATACCCCTACGCACGCCTTGAATCGCCAGACATTCCCTAGCACACGAAGCGGAGAGAGCAAAGGCTTTGCGGCAACACTACTGGATAGATTGCTCACGATAGGAAATTCGACAACGCGTCTTGGTACACCGTTGTCCAGTCCGATTGCAGCACCAAAGAGAAACTACGACTCGTACGATGTGACATTTGATCATGGCCCGGTTGGGCTAGACCTCGAGACGGACTGGTATGGTCGTCAAGCGGTGGTGAAAGGTTTCCGAGCAATCAATACAGCAGGCGATGAAGGTCCAGCTAAGCGCTGCGGGATGATTCGCGTAGGAGATGTCCTCACTGCCATCAACGGCGAATCGTGTCTTGAGATGAATTTTCAGGCGACGCTGGAGGCACTGCGTCTCGCTGGAAAATCGATCCACACTCTCCACTTCAAGTCTCTCGAAGCAGCTGGTGACTTGAGCATTTACGCGAGCGACAAAGATGTCGTACAGGCTCGAGCATTCATCCACCAGCACAAAGAGCGATTTTACAGACCCCCTCCTGTCACGGATGGTGCAAACCCACACGAAATGGTACTTGGTTGTGTTGAGCGCTTGCGTGGTGAATTTGTCACTGCCTTGAACTTCCACCGCGAGGAAACCGGTGAATTTTTGCTTTCTGCATCCTGTGCTAGTGACGGCTCGGGGCCATTTATTTTCCACACGCTGCGCGATTCTCATCTACGAACGATGCGTGAGCTTCCTCAGAGTGAGGATTCTGCTGTGTATTTGGGTCGTCTTGAGCCAAGTTTTCTCGGCACTGAGTTCACGCTCTTTGACCACCACACCAGTTCCCAGCATCACGATAACGAGCTCGCGTTCCTTGTTTACAGCGCCAACGTTCTCGGTCGGGTTCCTAATTCATTGAAATGTGTGGTGTCCAAACCTGTTGAAGACAAGCAAGACGAGGACGACCTGGTGTCTCCTAATACGCCAACAGCCATCCGTCAACAGCGTTCTGGAATGGGTACTGATGGTGCCATATTCAATACGCACCGGGTCCGACTCGACCGCAGCGCTAGTCTTTCCGATCGATTCAACCGCCAGCAGCAGTCGCGCAGCATGTCGATCACTGAACGACTGAAAAATTTCACGCTGGAGGATCTTGATGTGCCCATCGAGATGGCAGCGAACGCCCTAGGCTGGCTGGATGACGACGACGTTGAAGGTCAAGCGCGCTCCATGCGCATTAAGCAGGCACGACTGAAAGGCGAACGTACTGCTTCCATGGGTCAAATTTCGTATGGCGCAGTCGAACAAGAAGAGTACGCGAAAGACTTGCTCGTGTTCGAGACAAAGCAGCCTTCGTGGAATGAGGAACTGGGTGCCTGGACACTGAACTTCCAAGGTCGCGTGAAAGTCGCATCAAAGAAGAATTTCCTGCTGGTTGGTAACGATACCAACGAAAACGGCGAAGAACAGGAAATCACGGCGCTTCGTTTCGGCAAAGTGTCCAAAACCCGCTTTACGCTGGACTATGCAGCTCCACTCGCCCCCGTTCAGGCACTGGCTGTCGCCTGCTCTGCTTTCGCCAACAAGAGGGTTGTCACATAGGCACTATCGTGAGACCTTAACTTCCACTCGAACGTGTTTGCATACATGTATCAGCTCAAACCTTTTGACGGTAGTTCAGGCCTTTATCTAATCTAATGCATAGTTGTCACATAGGCACTATCGTGAGACCTTAACTTCCACTTGAACGTGTTTGCATACTACATGTATCGGCTCAAACCTTTTGACGGTAGTTCAGGCCTTTATCTAATCTAATGCATGCACGAGCCTCACATATGCGGTGGCAACTCCATACCTGTGAGCAGCAAGTCACTCGGCTCGTTAATGAACTTCCTTACGTCCCTGGACGGGATGAAAGCCACATGTCCCGCTAGTGCCTGCCGCATTTGCCAAGCTGCATGAGCTTCTCTGTCGTGTTTCGGAGGCTCGTCGTCTCCCTGTGCAAAGGTCGGTACAGTGCCCTCGACAATGCCCACACACTCGTCCGTGGCTCCGAGCACTGCACCGCCACACATGCCTTCCTCCAAAAGCTCTTGACTCCAGGCGAACTCTTGTCCACTGGAACTGCGTCCTACAAAGTGTCCTGCCACAGTCTTGGGGGTCTGAAGTCCTTCGTCCTGCTGTCTATGACCTGAGAAGATGACGGCGTCGCCCTGTTCACACGGAGTCTGCTGGAGGGTCAGAGTCTGCACTCCGAACTCTTCTGCTGCTTCGTTCCAGCTCACAGCGGCGGAATTTGTGAGACTCAGCAGCGCCAAGTCGCGACTCTCGTGTGTCTGTACCTGAGCAGATAGAGGCAGCTCCAGCAGCACTTCCGGCTTGGAATTAGGAGCGCTCTGCTTGTCTACAGCCAGAAACTGCAGCGAATGGCGCACGTAGTCCTCATTCACGAACTGCAGCCAGTCCCACGTGGCTGTGAAGTACTTGGGGAACATCCAGGGACATGCCACGTGTTGGCACGTGACAACAGCGAGCGAAGAGCTCTTGGAAGCGTCGCGCAACACGACTGCAGAGCCGCTGGAGATAATTTTTCAAACGAGTTTTACGTATGGTTAGAGAGGGAATTTGGAGGCGAAAAGCTGTGCGTTGGATGAACGAGATGAAGATGTTTCTA
>NBNE01000068.1:0-47953 GCA_002215365.1 Phytophthora megakarya
TCTTGACAATACACGCAGAAATATCATAAGTTTTTCACCACTAGAGACGTCCTCGGTAGATGTTACGAGGCCTGTGTCCTCTAGGGTCTGAAGGAGCCTAACAAAAGTATGACGTTGCATTCTTGCCATGTCGTAGAATCTCGACTCATTATTTGACTCCAGCAGCTCTGTCAGGTACATAGGACCTCGAAGAATAGACGTGTTTCGTGGTACCTTTGCGTAGTGTGAGCGTAGGTATGATGCTAGAGTGACAATAGCGACCAAGGTTGTTTCCTCAGACGATGAAGTGCTGCTGTCACTCTCAGTACCCTTCATCTCCCTCTACTTCCTGCATGACTTGATCCAATCTGTCTTCTGTTTCCTGCCTTTTAGCATTTCCGTTATGAAACCTACATAGCAAGGTGTTTCCATCTGGCTTGTGTTGAAAATAGAATTTGGCTCTAAATCGAGTTTGTCTACAAAATTCTATATTAGGTAAAATCGAAAATTGTAAATTGCATTTTACCGAACGCACCCCAAGAAACTCGGGGCATTTCGAGTTCGTTTAAGCACATCCAGACTGGAACCTGTCTATCTCGAACCTGTCTCGCACGGACAGTGTATTCTCGGATCATCCAAGACCAAGAGAAGTCGCTGTGGTTCTCAAACTTCTGTGTCCAAAGCGTAGCTGTAGCACAAAAGGATCAGCAAGGGGTTTCACAAGAGAGGTTGAACAGACCTTTGCAGGTCTGAGAATTTGCTACTTTTTGAATACATAAGTAGTAGTCTTCCGGCTGGTCATACCTATGTGTAAGGTCACCACTGCATCACAGGATAATGTTTGACCTTGCCAAAATATCAGGTGTATTCGTACTTAATACGCTACTTGCTGTGTTTTACCTTCTTAGAACGCCTACGGGGCTTCATGCGGTTGCGGCGACGACGCTTGCGAGGTTCGCTTGGTTCCTGCTGCGGAGGTCTCAATGCACATACGGTATCCACACGCTCTTGACACTCTTCCTCCCCAGTAGGCTTGGGGTCTGGTTGAGGGTGGGCCTCCCGGTGCCAGAAACGGCAGTTGTTGGGCCCATTCATGCACGCTTTACAGCGTCGCGCGGCGACCCTCTGCGTATGGTCCGCAAAGTCCATACATGGCACCAGGTGCTTGCAGCATGCACATGCTATCCTGGGGATGGGGTCATATTTGGCCGGCTCCTCCAGGTGTATCGTAGCTGAACAGGTAGTGCACGCCTCCTCCATTTTGGCAATAGAAGAGTTAAATATCATCTGGCTTTATTACCCAATCAAATTTAAGTGTGTCCATAATTTAGGTTTTGCACTTGCTATCTTAATAGGGCATTACATGTGTAGCATATTGTAATATTGACCAATTGGGACCGCTCAGTATCAAAAGAACCAATCGAGGGCCGTCTTCACTACGAATTTCTAAGTTGAATCTGGCTGTATTCAGCCAATCAAAACAATTACTTCAACCTGCACCCCGTCTAGAATTCAGCTTTACCTATAAAAATAATAACTTGTCATCCAGTCAGTAGTACCCCTTTGTATTATGGACGATGCTCCCGTCGCAGCGCAGATCTCACAGGCGGACATCATCGAGCGCCAGGCCGAAAACATCGCGCGACTCAAACGGCAGGTGCAGAAAGGCAACGAGTACAAGCAATTGACCAAGTCTAAGCTTAAGGAGGCGGCAGCGCGGTTGAAGGAGTATCGGCTTCGTGTTGAAACGTTGTTACGGACGGAAGAATCGCTGAAAAAGCAGCTGAAAGACGAGCAACAAAGTCATGAAACAACCAAGAAGCTGCATAAAAGCACGTTAAATCAAGTAAAACCCAAAAAGCACGCCCGGCACGCGGCAACTCAGACTCTGGAGAAATCGACGGTGACACGCACGTGTCAGACGCAGTTAAGTGGAAATGTGGAACGAGGTAACAAGAGAATTATGGTGGACTCTGGAGTGCAGACAGTGGACGTAAACCAAGAAGCAGTATAAAAGCACGTTAAATCAAGTAAAACCCAAAAGGCACGTCCGGCACGCTGCGACTCAGACTCTGGAGAAATCGACAGTGACACGCACGTGTCAGACGCAGTTAAGTGGAAATGTGGAACAAGGTAACAAGAGAATTATGGTGGACTCTGGAGTGCAGACAGTGGACGTTGTGGAGGACACAATGCCATCGAGAAAAAGACACAGGGGCCAAGTTGCGTCCACAGAGACAGAAATGGATCAGTTGGTGCCGAAACTCTCGAGAGGTAGTGAGACATTGAAGGACATTAAAACGTCCACCAGTACGGTGTGGTCATTACAGGAGCCATTGCAAAATGTAGGAGATGCGAATTTTCACGAAACCAGTGCGGCGTTGGACGCTGAATTGGCGTTTAGTGATTCGGATGAAAGTGGTGGAACGGGAGATATGCTGGAGATTGGTAGTGGAGTGGAGGGAGCTAAACTCGGTGAAGCAAGTTCTGGTTTGCTTGCATTTGATTTGGCTGTGTCAAGTGAGATTGACAAGGAACTGGAATTTAGTAGTGATGAAGAAGAACGTACAGGTACTGACATGAAGACAAGTGAAACAGATGCAAGTACAGACAGAGCTGTTACCCAAACGACAGTAAACAATGATAGTTCGAGTACGTCACTGGTTGGCATTAATCAGGCGGCGCAGAATGAAATCGATAAGAAACTGGCATCGAACAATGAAGACGAGGACCATAGTGTGTCCAGACAAATAGGGGAAGCAGCGGATAAAATCACCCGTATTGAATCGAGAATAGGAAGTAGCAATGCTGCTAGAGACAAATCTGGCGGATCTTTGCGGAGTGGTGGACTTGATCAGGCTATTTGCAATGAAATTGACAAAGATTTGGAAACTAGCAGTAATGACAATGACACCAACCAGGGCGAGAAAATTTATACCAACATGAAAGAAGTTGCCGAGAGAGTTTTAGGAAATGGAGTTATAGAGAACATCGACGATACCTCTCAAAACAAACAGACTCTAATGTCAATTGATGATGAGCTTGATGATGAGTTTGCAGCGTTGGAAGCGGACTCTGATTCATTGCACGATGAGAAGCCTGCGAATGGTACCAAATCCAGTTCAAGCAGCTCTAGTAGTAGTACGAGCGACAGTGAAACCGATTCTGATGAAGGTGGAGACGAAGGGGATACTGCTGATGGTACGCTGAATGGTGTAAGATCTGCAAAATTGTCTTCTCCTAAGCACCCAACACCCTTCGTAATACGACGTGACGAAGGCAATGGGGTTGGACAAGAGGTAGATGCAAGCACGGTGGACACGCGACAACCAGTAGTTTTCCCCCAGGTCATTTTAAAAGAAACCAGCGATGTGCCAACTATAGGGGCCCTCCCTCGTGCTGAAGAAGTTTTTTCCCGGCTCATTTTAAAAGAAACCCGCCAAGTACCAACTAGCGCACAGGATGTAGAGACCCTCCCTCCTGCTGAAGAAGATTCTCCTCAGAAAATTAGGAATGCTGAAGAAGCAAACTTGGGTGATTCACAGATCACTCCATCGAAGAAACCAAAACTCGACAATACCTCGAAACGAACTGATGATGAAGGGATATCGACACCTACGGGAAGTAGCAAGGTGAAGAATAAACCTGCTGCTCCAGTGGAGACCAAGGAGGAGCGGCGAATGAAGAATTCTCTCGCATTATTCAAGAAAACCATCATGCTGAGCAAGGGTGAAGAAGCTGACGTCACATATGCTCGACGTACTTTGACTTTATTGGTGAGCCAGTGCTCCCGAGTTATTGACTCGCATCCTACTCATGTGGTACGTTCAATTTTTGTGCTTCCGAATGCTTCTACCTAACATGACGTGCCTGACTATTGGCAGTTAACATTATGCCAAATTCTCGTTGATATGTATCTCACGCTGAAAATCTCCCCCATTTCAGTGGTACGTGGAGCTCTCACCATTTTCAGGGCCACAAGATCTCGACGTCTGATGCAAGAAACCAAATGGGGCCTGAGTTGGTTATGCAACCAAGTACTGATTAGGTTGATGTGCTTTGGCGATACATCTCTGAAGCAAAACGTCTTGACTGTTTCAGAATCGCTGACGATGTCGCTGGTTGACGAGTGTTTACAATACCTTCAAGGCTTATTGATCGAGGAGCGGAAACATATCGGTGATTGCCTACTAGTTAACAAGATTCAGATGCAAGCGCAAGTTGCAACGCAACACATCAACAGGAGCCATGACAAAGCGTTCTTGGCGCAAATTTGTGCGCTCCACACACATTTGTGCAAGTCATCTGGGCAGTTGAGTCGCTCACGTGTGTTGCTGTTTGATATTGTGCGGGCCAACCCAGACATTAAAGGTCTGTACTTTGCGATGGTTATGGTGGAAATATACCCAGGTATTCTCGAGCGTTCGTTCGACCAGGAATGCATGGAGCGTCAAATGATACTAAAAACTACTTTGCAACAAGCATTCGTAGTCTTATCGGGTGTCGCGTCCACAAGGAACGAACTTTTGTTGCATCTTCCGAGTATGATGATGCTGCATCGCATCGCGGATGCAATTCAGATGCCTGAACTGGATCAAGTCGATGGAACCGACCCGCACTTACCGAAAACGAACGTGGAAAAGTTGTTCGACGAGTTTAAAGCATCCTGTCAAGCGACATCTCAAGATGTTTCATCGACGGAATTTTTTGCGGTTGCCAAGAGTTTGGAGATATGCACGGCAGTATACGGTCTCGATCTCATTGTCCAAATCTTCAGTATCGAACGGTGTCAAAAATTGTTTGCGAACGCAAATGTTGAATCCAAGAGAGGGATTATTTCGGTTGTTGGTCACATTGCGATGATCATTGCAAATGATACGGCATCTCGGAGCGAACAATACTTGGAAAGTGTCGTCGACTGGTTCTACGAACTCCTATTAACCAAAGTGACTGACATGTCTACAGATGACCATTTAAATATGCTCGTCACATGCTCAACGGTTTGCGTCGAATTAATCCTGGAATACTCAGCATCTATAGGGCTGGATGCTCGGCGTCGGGCGTTGTGCGCTATCGTAAAATGGTTCGACACAATACCATCCGATCAACTGATCGACTTGTCAGCATCATTTTTGAGGCGCCTTCGACTAGCTGTAGTGGCAGCGCGTCCGCATATGATGCCTGCAGTAGTCTAAAACTGCGACGAGAAGTTGTCATCGACTTAATGAGATGGTGGCGAGTTGTTATATAGACGAAACCACTCCGATGCATTTTCGTAACGACCCGATAGTGGCGGACTTTCCCAAGGTGTGGTGCATTCATCAAGAATCACTGGTGTGGACTAGTGAGGGCTGAAATAGTCGACATGGCTGAACATCCTGATGAAACGATGGAAAGTAATGAGGTTCAAGGTTCGGTAGATGAAGAACACTTAAATCTTCAAACTCATTTTCTTGAGGATTCCAGTGATGATGAGGATTCCAGTGAAGAAGATTCAAGTGAAGAAGATTCCAGTGAAGTAGACGAAGACGAGGAGCAACTTTCAAAAACTGGAGAGCAAGAAAATATGTTACATGACGAAAAAGACTCAAGTGGAGATGAGGAAGATGAGAAACACCTTTCAAAAGCCGAAGAAGAAGCTGATGGATCGCCTGACGATGATTCAAGTGAAGAGGAGGGAGATGATGCAGAGCAGGTCCAAGAAGCTGAAGGTCAAAGTGATACCCCGTCTAAAGAAGAGAATTCAAATGAAGAGGTGATATATGAGAAGGACCAGACACCACAACTCCAAGATCAGACAAATGTGTTGTGGACGATGATTCAAGTGAAGAGGAGGGAGATGATGTAGAGCAGGTCCAAGAAGCTGAAGGTCAAAGTGATACTTCGTCTAATGAAGAGAATTCAAATGAAGAGGTGATAGATGAGAAGGACCAGACACCACAACTCCAAGATCAGACAAATGTGTTGTCTAACGATGATTTACGTGAAATGCAACTACCGGAAACCGAAAAACATGCGAGCCACGAAGTGGAAGGGAATGGGACGCAGGTTAGTGAAGCACAAACAGAAGCAGATGTGTTGCATAAAGAAGATAATCCCCTTGAAGACATGAAAGGACAACCAGAGACGTTGCCCGAAGAAATCCAAGAGGTGGGTGAAGCCACAGAACCGGTTGTGGAAGCTGAAGAACAAACATATCCGATGCGTGAAGAAGAGAACCCAAATCAAGCGGTAATAGCATCTGAAAGCGGGCCGAGCGATGAAGAATCTAAGGAAAATGTCATTGAAGAGGCTTCAATTCAAGTGGAAGCTAAGTCGCCTGGAAAAGAAAAGGCTAGCAACGAACTCATACCCGTTATCAACAGTGACGCAGACATTGAGCCGCACCAAGCTTTGGAGATGGCTTCATTAGAAGAAACTGTTGCTGCTACCGAGTCACCACGCCAAAAAGCAATCTCATCGTCCAGGTTTGCATCTTTCCAGGGCAAGAACAGGGATGAACGAATGAAGTTCATGATAGAACAGGCCGAAGGGAGAGCGAAAAAAGTTCGCCTGGGCGAAGGAGTGAAGTCTGTATTTCAGGCCAGTATGGACGATATTGGAGCACTTGGTATCGGCATGCAGCTTTACTTCATGTTGACTAAGTACTTAGCTTTGACTTTCTTGTGTATGGGCATTGTTTCTCTTCCTGCTGTTATGGTGAACTCGTACGGCCATGGAATTACCAGCAAAATGGTGGATCCTCTTCAACTCGCGTATTCCTCTATCGGAAACGGAGGTGTCAACAGTGACACCGCTGCTTCAGTTCGCAGTTGCCTTCCAATTGGTGATATCGATTGTACGTGGAAGACTGTCAACACACCGCTAACATCGAACCCCAAGGTAGTCACGTGGATTGTCACCCTTTGTGACGTTCTGTACTCGTTTATATTCATGTGTTTCCTGTTCTTTTACTCCTACCGCGCCAAGAAAGCGATCAAGGAACATCAAAACAAACACTTGACACCTGCCAGGTATGCTGTGATGGTGCGCGGTCTTCCAA
This sequence comes from Phytophthora megakarya, assembly GCA_002215365.1. NCBI lineage: Eukaryota > Oomycota > Peronosporomycetes > Peronosporales > Peronosporaceae > Phytophthora > Phytophthora megakarya. The sequence goes on from NBNE01000068.1 coordinate 7,022, forward strand.
CAGATGCAACGGAGAAAGAGATTCTGGATCACTTCAACGACCTTTACGACCTAAACAAGAGAGAAACCTACCGTAAACTATGGTTTGGTTGCTGGTGGGGACGACGACACAAAGTGAGGCGCTCTCGTTCGAAGAAGGCGGCGAATCGAAACGTTGTCTCGAATGTGGATCACCTGGAAGGGTCTACCACGATTAACAAGCATCTTTACCTCAACACATGGATCGCGGAAGTTAGCATTGCTCACCCAACCGGAGGACTTTTACGTACTTATCTATCCACGAAATCTCTCGGAGACAAGAGAGATGAAATTGAACAATTGATTAAAGCATTGGAGTCCGAGAAGACATTGGCACCCGGTGAGTTCAAACCTTCAGATGAAAAATTGGTCCACTCGTCGAAAGAAAAACTCAAGAAAATACAAGCCAAAATTGATAGGAAGGACAAGAAAATCGCGATTATCAAAAAGGCCATTTCGGCATCTGAGAAGGCACACAGGAAGGAGAAAAAGATGAGAGAGAAGAAAACGAAACACTCGACATCAAGGGACAAACTGTCAGCAGCTGCACATGCAGCCAAGGCAGCCGCAACAAAGACCAAACTACCTTTTGACTGGGAAGCGTGTGAGTGCGCTTTCGTGGTGTTTAATAATCTGGAATCTCGCCGCCGATGCATGCAGGACTATCGCCAATCAACTCACTGGTTGGCGCGGGAAGGACAACCTGAGGAACTACGCTTTCGTGGGACGTTTCCTCTCATTGTGACCTCCGCTCCCGAGCCGTCGAATATTATGTGGGAAAACCTTGAAGTTACCAAACGTGGACGCTTCTATCGGCAGTTTGTGACGAACATGGTGACTGTATTACTGCTGATTATTTCGTGCGCAATCATCTCTGCGGCACAGTCGACGCAGGAAAAGTTTGCCAACAAGACACCGCCAGATGGACTCTGTGATCAATCTCTTCCTGCGTTATACTATGCAGACACATCGTATTCTTTAAATGCTCAAAAGAAACCGATTCCATGGACATTGGATTGGTATTCGGAACAGACATGTACACGAGGAGATTCCGGAGAGGAGCGCTATTACGTTGCATATACCAACAAAATTAAGAACGACCTAGACTCTGCACGGTTGTCATATGGAGAACAATACCCGGATCCAGCGCGATGTGTGGATCCGTGTATCTCCGAGAAAAGTACCCAAGAATGCAACACACTTCCCTGCTTCTATTACGATGACCTGGTGAAGGGTGAAGGCATGAGTTGTGATGCATACGAGGCTAGTAACGTGTTGTACTGTTTGTGCTCCACGGCCTTGACGAACAGCATTAAACAGTACGGCATTGTTAAAGGCCCGAAAAAGTTATGGGAAACTAAACCTTGCCGTGGATTTACAAAAGACTACCTCATCAAAAACTCGTTCATGCTATTTGCTGCCGCGATTGTCGTTATCGTCAACTTTTTGCTCAACAATATTTTGCGCATGTTCGCAGTTTTCGAGCGTCATTCCAGTGAGTCGACAAGAACAATTAGAATGGCAGTGCGGATGTTTGTCGCCCAGTTCCTCAATACTGCCATTATCGTTATGTTGGTGAATGCCGCGTTTGGTCTAGGCAAAGTCAAGGTAATTAAGGACCTGTTGGGCGGAAGTTATCCCGATTTTGAACGTGGCTGGTACCCTGCGGTTGGTATGGGTATTGCAACGACCATGTTACTTAATGCTTTTTTGCCTCAGATCACGCTCTTCATGCACATGTACGTCGTCGCCCCAATTTATCGCTGGCGGAAGCGCCGTTCGATTCGTACTCAAGCAAAAATGGATAAGCTTTATGCCGGTCCGACATTCGATATCTCCCAGCGGTACCCTATGGTACTCAATTCGGTCTTTGTAACGATGGTTTTCTGCGGGGGATCACCGATATTGCTGTTCATTGCCACCGTGGCGAGTGCCGGAGTGTACTGGTTCGACAAGCTCTCGATATTATACCTGTACAGTGTGAAAACCACTTATGATGAGATTCTCGGCAAGGTGACGCTCCAGATGCTGCCATGGACGTTAGCGATGCACCTAGGTTTCTCAGCTTGGATGTACGGTAACACAGATCTGCTGAAAGGCAGCGTGCTGAACCTACCGTGGCTCCTAAGATCTGTGGGGTTGTCCGCCGTAGTAAGAGATCATCCTAATGCTACATCTGATGAGCTATACAGCATCCTGACCGATAAACTGGGAAAGTATGACGTTCTTGGACAGCATGGTTTCTTGGTGAAGATCGTGTTCTCTCAAGTGATGCTCATGACAATCATGTGCTTCGCAGTGACGTTTGGGCTGTTGCTTTACATCATTTTCGGCAAGCTCGTGTTCGTAGTGCTCCGACAAATGCTGACGTTCCTCAAACAGATCGCGTTGCTCCCAGTGGATTTATGTTATGCTTTGTTTACGAAGGATGACGAGGCTCGCGCCAAGGAGGCTGAACGTCGACAGCAAAAGAAAAAGAAAAAAGCGCCAGTGGTCATGTTACCTGAGTTTACGGAGCCATTCATCATGTCCGTCTCGCGAAGGTACAGACCCGACGAGGGTCTTGGGTATCAGAGGTGTCGAGTGGAAAACACGTACGAACTGACGTGTGTGTGGCCGAAGGATACTGTGTATGAGAACCATGTCGTTCGATCTGCAGGGGATCGAAAATTGTCGTGGGAGACGATGCAAGCTCCTGTGACGTCGTATGCCATCGAGGCGAACGAAAAGTACCGGTATCCGGTGAAGCAAATCTTGAAAGCCTGGAAGCGCGTGCAGGAAGTGCGGAACCGAGAACACGCTCTGGAGCCAGTGCGCTTGGAGAAGGTCTCAGCTGAGGTTGACAACAAGCGAGAAAATCGCGTTGAAACTGCAGTCGAAGCAACGGAGATCATCGCTATTGTCACTGAGACCAAGAGCGAAGAAGACAGTGAAAAAGCACCTGCCGAAGTTACCAGACAGGCAGAAACAGCCGAGCAGGCAGACGAAAAACCTGTCGAAAATTGTCCTAAAGAGGAATAGGAAGTTGCTGCATCGATTAAAGAGGAAAACCCAGACAAGCAGTAAGATCCAAACTTTCATTCAGGGATGCTGTTCTCCTTAGTGACTGCAGCACTTGGATTGGCACGAGAACTTTTTTAAAAACATATTTGGATCTAGTGCTACCTGTAATTAACCCTTCTTTCCAAAACTCATACTAGTAGTAGTACTACGTAGTAACACTTATCTAAGTTTAGACGTAAAAAGAGCTGCCAAATGTCTAAACCCTTACTTTCGATCTGAACTGGACCTAAATACTAGATTTTATGTTCATAGTTTTTTAAAAAACCAAACCATAACAATGGCACGCAGTCGAAGTCACAGTGTGTCTCGTTCCCGGTCTCGTTCTCCTCGTTCTCGCCGTCGCGGCGGTGTATTAATAGTACTTCAGAAGTACTACGTAGTAAAACTTATCTAAGTTTAGACGTAAAAAGAGCTGCCAAATGCCTAAACCCTTACTTTCGATCTGAATTGGACCTAAATACTAGATTTTATGTTCATAGTTTTTTAAAAACCAACCCATAACAATGGCACGCAGTCGAAGTCACAGCGTGTCTCGTTCCCGGTCTCGTTCTCCTCGTTCTCGCCGTCGCGGCGGTTCTTCTTCTCGTCGTGACCGCCACACCACTTCCTCTCGTCGTCGCAGTCGCAGTCGACCGCGTGAAGACCCACCAGCGCCCAGTAATGAAGACAAGAACGGGGAGATCTCCTTAAGTATCGACGAGACCAATAAACTGCGTATCTCGTTGGGTCTGAAGCCGCTCTCAGTGGGTCCCTCGAAGAAGGAGCAAGCTGTCGTTAATGTACAGAAGACCAGTGCTCAAATAGACGCAGAACGGGAGCAACAAGAGCTCAAGAAGAAGCTCCAGCAGTCTAAGACGAGGAGAGAATTAACCCAAAAATTAGCAGGTAAATCACTGGGTGAACAGCTAAGAGCGGACTTGGAAGCGCAAAAAAAGGGTAAAAATAAGACGCAAGAGGCGCTGGACTGGGTTAAACAGTCTAGAAAGAAGAAGGTTCAAGAACAAGAAAGTGAAGAGAAGAAAGAGAACTATGACGCCACTGCATTGGCAGGTTTGACGGTGGGCCATTCATTGGACACTTTTGAGGATGGACAAGAAGTGGTGCTGACGTTGAAGGACTCCCGAGTTTTAGGAGAAGATGGTAAAAACCTCAACGAGGAAGATGATGAATTGGTGAATGTCGAGCTGAGCGAGAAGGATCGACGCTTGGCAAATCAAGCGAGGGCAAAGCGAGCGGCGATGCCAGTGTATTCAGGCTACGACGACGATGAGTTCATTGAGATGGGCAATGCTCGGAAGAGGAAGAATGGAGCCAAGTTGTTGTCTCAATATGACGAAGAGCAGGACGCTGTGGACGCAGAGGAAGCGAGGAAGTTTAAACTGGACGCTTTGGGAGGATCGGCAGTCGTGGAAAGTGAAAGTAAACAAGAAGAAGAAGACGATGTTGCGGTGATTTCACTTGCAATGGATCGAACGAAGAAAGTGGAGGACTATTATACGAAGGAGGAGGTGGAGGCACAATTTGCCAAGCACAAGAAGAACAAGAAGTTGCGCAAGAAAAAGAAACGATCGAGACGGCAGCATGACGAGGATTTGGGTGAAAATGATGATGTTGAGGTGCAGCTGCATATGGGTGATGGAGATAATGCGTCGCTTGTTGCTCAACTGGAACAAGAAGCATTACAGAATGGTGCTTCAGCTTCGAAGGATCGTGGAAAGCGCAGGCGTAGCCGGCACGACGATGAAGATGCTGAAGAAGAGGAGAAGTTGCTTCGATTTCAGGAGGCCCGTGAAAAGGCAAATGCTGTGGCATCGGAAGCACTAGCTGCTAGCTCCGGTAAGAAGCGCATCAAGAGGCGACCGATGGATGATAGCGAGATCATTGACGATGCTGCAACAATCGAGTTAGAAATTGGTGCTTCGCTGGCTCGTGCTCGGCAGTTGGCACAGCAACAAACGAAGAAGCAGGGGCCAGTGGCTCCAACAACCAGTGAAGCCCGAATCGCTCAACTGGTGAGTGAAACAATCAGCCATGAAGAGGATACAACGCCTGGTGCTACAGATAGCTCTGGAGACGTCGCGATGGAAGACTCTATCACCCCCAATAACAAACCCATTGGCCAAGTGTTTGGTGATGTTGGCACCTCATCGAACACGGTAGTGTTTAACGAGGCTACTGATTTTGAGACTCGGTTGCGCGATGCCATGGAAAAGCGTGCAGCTCAGTTTCAGGTTGCAACTGGAGGAGGTGTAGCTGGTGCACCAACGATCGAGAAACTTCAGCAGCCTGCCGTCGCAAATGGGCACAAGCAGGAAGAGGACATGGAAATTGATGACGAGGAAAAAGAAGAGGGCTCTAGCGAGGATGAAGAGACTAAAGAGAACGAAGTATGGGGCGAGGAGCAGCCGCTGGTAGGAACAGGTATGGGTGCGACCCTCGCGCTACTTCGCAAGACAGGAGATCTGCGTCAGACCCATGTTGAACGACAAGCTGGTCGTGCTAACGATGCACGAGATCGCAACTTTGAGAAAGATTTGCGTATCAAGAATGGCGTGAAGCTAGACTACCGTGACGAGTTTGGTCGACTGTTAACTAAGAAGGAGGCCTTCCGCATGCTGTCATACAAATTCCACGGTCACGAGCCAGGTAAGAAGAAAAAAGAGAAGCGGTTGAAACAGCTCAAGGAGGAACTGGAAGCACAGAAACTACTTTCTGGAGAAGGAAGTACTAAGATGATGAAAGTACTTGAGAAGAAACAGAAGCACACGAAGGAAGCTCACGTTGTGCTTTCCAGTGGAGTGTAACAGCCTCCAATTACCGTCTCCAGAGCCGATTAGCTGTGGACTGGTAAGGCTAAAATATCATGGAGTGGATCTTACTTGTTCTGCTCAAAATTGTTGTTTCTCGCTTCGTATGCTAGATTTAACAGGATACTGGAGCGGTATGGTGTATAAGACAACCCAGATTCGAGGTGCAATTTTAGCCTACACTTCAACGGAATTATGACTCCACAACTGGTGATGCGAACACGTACCAGCATGGCGCAGTTGCGCCCGCAACATGCATGCTGCATGCGTTTTGTCAGTTAATTTCGCTGTACATGGTATGTATTTCGAAGTAATTTTTTTTCGCTGGGTGAGGAAAAATACGGCAAAATTGACGTTGAGATTACATCGTCGCGTAGTGCGGGACGAGTCCAACGCGTGAACAGCTAAGAACGGACTTGCGTGTCCTGTGGAAGTGGTGAGTTGAATGTGGTGCGTTGCTCAAACTGATTACACTTCGGTTTTGGTTTGACTAACGATTCCCATCGCTAGGTCGGTATGACCAAGGTATGCGTCATCGTTGGCTTCGCTGCGGCGGCCTACAATGACCATTCTTGATAAAATAATAGCAGAAAGCCTACGTGCTAACGACTATGGGCGAATGCTTGCCGATCCTTCCGAAGAAGATACTACACTACACAACATCACTTCCAACTCCACCACTGCACCGGACGATTCCACGCCGCTTCCTGACACCAACGTGCCTGCCAAAATAATAGCAGAAAGCCTACGTGCTAACGACTATGGGTGAATGCTTGCCGATCCTTCCGAAGACGATACTACACTACACAACATCACTTCCAACTCCATCACTGCACCGGACGATTCCACGCCGCTTCCTGACACCAACGTGCCTGCTACCGACAGTCCATCTGAGCTACCCAGCACCGAGACGCCAACCCCGACAGGTACGGAGGTTCCGGCTACTGACGCCCCAACCTCGGACGTCACCGCCACTCCGGATGCGATGACGGAGACTCGTGCTGTCACGACCGAGCCGACGGGGACGGCAATTACAAAGGAACCTACGACTTCCGTTGATGTGGTGACGCGGATTCCGAGTTCGGCTCCTACATCATTTGGTCAACTGAGAGAAGTAGGTGCTTGGGAGCAATGTGGTGGTTTCGGCTTTGACTACACAAAGGACTTTGCTGACAAGATTTCCACCAACTGGTCGACGAAGCTATCTTGTACACCTGGGTACTCGTGTGAAGTGGTGAACCCCTGGTATTATCAATGCCAGCCAGTGGCTGATGCAAACTCTCGAATTGTGGAGTCAATGCGGCGGTGTAAACTACGAAAGGCTGACAACCTGCGTCAATGACTCAGTGTGCAACTACGAAAATGACTTGTACTCACATACAGTACGAAAGGCTGACAAACTGCGTCAATGACTCAGTGTGCAACTACGAAAATGACTTGTACTCACAGAGCATTCCTGAACAGAACGCCTAGTACCAGATCCTCGAAAACGTTCATCTAAGCTACTACGCATATACAATTGAATATGCAATTCACGTACTTCTTGCAAATAGGCAGCATCTATCTTGAACTTGCGTGAAGGCACAGGGATGCACAAACAAGTACAAATACTAATACATTTTCATACCTAACTTTTTTTAGCTTCGTACAGCGTATTTACCCGGCCGTCATGAATCATCGTACACCGGAATATTGTGGTTCCTGTTTACGATCAATTCTCGCCTTTGGGAAGCGAGTGCTACATCGATGGCTCGAGTTACAGGTCAGTCACCGAGGTGGTAAATATTCTGTGGAGCGACTATTAGCTTTGGAACAATACAGTCGAAATTCATCACTTGCACGCGTGCTTTTCGTCTGCTTTTGCACGCCATTGCCCACAGTATTTATTATACTTGGACAAGAATTGGTGCCATTGCAAAATCCAAAGGATGGTTCGTACGCAAATTATGGATTTTGGTTTCGAATTGGTTTTGTGACGGGTGTGGTCGCGTATGCTACGGCAGCGCAGTCGTATTTCCTAGTTGATCGCGTGACGATTTCCCAACGACAGCTCCTGCTTATTGGACTTTTTGTTGGCACCACATTTCCTGCCATTACAATGGTTAGTGTCTCTACTCTGGTGTTTCCCGTTCCATTTATTGTAGTTTCAGGACTGCCATTATTTTTCGTGCTGTGGATCACATCCATTTGTGCAACGGTAGGAATTCATTTCGTCCAGGATATTACAGTTAGTTGGGATGAGTTCTTTCAATATGTCAAGTTCGTATGCACGGAAACCTTGATGGTTGTTGTGTATCCAGCCTATCAAACACTGTTCACCACGGTTATCAACACCCGATATGAACTCCCTGTGATCTTGATGCTTCCGCTCATTAAAATGGTTATGAAGAATTTACTTTGGATCAACAAACCTCACGTGCAAGATTTAATGCCTGAAGCGGTTATCTTCACTGCAGATTTCTTTAACGCGTTTTATTTGGCCACGTGCATGCAGCGTGTATCCTCATTGTCCACGATATGTATCATTATGACAATTGATTTATCACAGAATGTTATCGCGTTATATTGTCTTCACAAGCATACAAAGGACACTTCAGCATATATACGTGGCGTGCCAGGTGTAGATGAATCGAACTTGCTTAAGTTAATTCGCTCGCTGTGTCACGACCCGAATTTTTCAACGAAGCAGATTCATTCGGGAATTAACCTGCGGTCTTGTCTTCAATATCCACTCTCGAGTGCGAGCCAAGATTTTGTCGACAGAATGGAAACAATCTTAACCGATCGAGGTACAAGTGCCAAACACAATACGAGCTGCTCAACACGTTCGAAAATTTTACCTTTTAAGGAGATTTTAACTGTGCACACAGCAATAAACTCTGTAGGGGTAAACCGATCACCTACCGATCAAATGATCAAGCCGAAGGTGATTGGTAAGACACACAGTGGCATTCCATCCATAATTCCACATCACACAGACAGATCTCACATTCTTTCGGATACACTTGAGACTCTTTTCACGTCCGAGTGTCACGTTTTGACGGAATATTTGGAAGCTCTTATCCCAATGTTGTACGGTTGTTTTGTTCTGGCCATGGTTCGTCTTCCCAACGCACAATATCACATCGATCTTAACGATATTACCATCGAAAATGTGAATCCCACTGTTAAAAGTGTATTCATCTATGGAATTCTGGAAATTGTGTCATTCGTAGTGCATGTAGCTGTGATGCAGCGAAACTGTGGTATGAACTCACTTTACCAGTTGGCATTTGTGCTGGAGACTCAGATCGTCCTGGTGCAAGGCAATTTGATGTCATGGGCGTTGATCACCCTAGCATTCCGCGTCATCCATTTCGGTACGAATGTATGACATTTCCGTGTAGGAAAATATTCTAACGACTATTGCTTGTTATTGATAACAGGGGTGGACTTTACATTTCAATTCGCCTGGATTCGCGATTAGCTTGTCTTGAAAACAATATCGTGCCATGGATAGACTAAAGTACACACTATTCATTCAGTACAGTACAATATGCAGGTGCTTGGTCTCCAATCTGTTGCTAGATATTCTTCTTAGTAGATACTGAGATTTCAACATTCTGGATTACTTGTGCATAAGGTCAACCATTCCTGGTAATAATCAGCTGCAGAGAGAATCAATCACTCTATGCGTTCCGGAGGCGCTTGGTCCACTTCTTGAATTTCTGTTTCCGCCACTTTTTCTGCTTCTGCCCGAGCATGCGCTTGATCCTGCCAAATTCTTTCTTCTTCGGCATACTTCAGCACTGCTAATCTGTGTACTGCCCGCTGTGCATTAGCTTGTGAATATGGTAGTAAATATGCTATGATTCGGTTCAAAATCGAAAAGGATGGTAGTTTCCCCTTATGGTTTCGCATGTAGTGCACGATACATTCAACTTCTTGGCGTCGCTGAGTGGCGCCAGCCCAAAAACGTTCTCCCAGCGTACACGCACGAACATTTTGTTGGAACTGCACTAAGGGGTAAAATGCGAGTTGGAACTCCATGGATCCTTTCGCCAAATCATCCAAGTCCACCAATGTGTTTTCATCAATATCTTCGATGTTGCGACGTTGACCAACCTGGTGACGTTCTCGTAGGGCAAGTTTTTCTCGCGCTACGTTAACATTCTTGGCGAAGTAAAAGCTACTGTCATTCTTGAGACCATCACAAAAGGCACGAAGTTCGCGTCCATCCATGACTCCAGAATCGTCCACATCGAATTGTTTGAAAGCGTAATGTAGGAGTTCACTCTTGGACCAAGTTGCAACGGTTGCAACGCAAAGAACGAAATCATCGAAGTGCATTTTCCGGAGATTTTTATCAAGTCCAACCGCTTCAAAAAGACCCTTTGTGAGCTGTCGTGGTTGTTCATGGATCATAACGAAGAACTCGTTGGTGGTGATTACTCCGTCTCCAAATTGTTCTTCATGTTTGAAAGCATGGCGCATCGATTGCACGTGATGGCTTTGAAGGGCTAGCGAAATACAAACTTTTTCAGCACGCTTCGTCTCTAGAAGCATCCCAAAATGCCCGCTTGCGAATCCGGTATCATCCGCCGGAACTTCATCCCCGACAGCAATTGTGGCACTACCAGTGTCTAGCAGTGTGGTAAACGATTTTTGTTTGGCCTTTATTTTTCTTGCCTTGGGTTTACCCGATTGACCATCTTCACGGATGTTACTGCCTGTTTTAGGACTCTTCTTGGGAGCTTTGTAGTCTCCATCGTTCGGGTTCGTACTGCTAGCGGTGCCATTCTTCTGTTTCTTCTTGTTCTTTTTCGGAGGGTCAGTTAGGTGTGTGGACGATGCCTGTGGAATTTTGCTGCTAGCACTGTCAGACTTGACATCTTCATTGGATTTTGGTTTACCACCACCCATGAAGGTTACTTCGATGAGTAGAACGTGTCTAAAATACACTCGGTATGGTGAGAACTTCTGAGAAGCATGAGCAGGGGCACAACCTTTATCGAGGACGTAGGATTGCCTATAATTATTGCCATTTACGAACTAAATTCATCCTGCACTCCATCGTCTTCACTTGACATTCTCCTTACAACATGAGCACATCAAGGCGAACATCCAGACGAACGAGTACGAGCACATCAAGACGGTCGAGTGTGCCAAGGCGAATATCATGGGTCAAAGTCCAGCGCCGATCACTTAAACCCACCAGGATAGCAGTTAGTGCCTCGAACACGGCAACAACACCATCTCGCAGATCATCTCTCGTGTCTGTGATCTATGGCAAATTGGTAGAAACCACCGAAGCCGAAGAATTGTGCAAACGACTAGGAATGACTCGAGATGACGTGCGTCAACTACGCCGTAAATTTGATGATGAAGATGGCTCACACAGCGATACCGTGACACTTCGTGGCTTTTTCCATTTGATTAATGACGATAAAGCTTTCGACCGTTCTCAAATTCTAACGAAAGAGCTACTTCGTCTAGCGAATATCACGAGTTCAGTGCCACGAGTGACATTTGACCAGTATCTGCGTATTGTGTGCACGTTTGCTTCGTTCTCCGAGTCACAACTTTGGCGGTTCATCTACGATTCCTTTTTTGCGGGAGGCCCAAATACTGTGAACGCGATGCGACTTGGTGAGATTTTACAAGCTGCTGGCGGATCCTACGCCCGCAATATTCAGGTTGCTGCTCGCCATTTCACAGCCAATGCGACGTCACCACTAACGGGTTTACCTTCAACATTGTCATTTGTCGACTTCGAGGAGCTCGTGCACCGTAATCCAGTGATCTTCTTCCCACTCATTAAGATGCAACAGAGTGTTCGTGCTAAAACCCTTGGCGAGAAGTACTGGGAGCGAAAGGTGAAAGAACAGCAACTTGTCACTCCTCTTCTCGTATATATCCGTCTCCACGACGGAAAGCTACCTCGATTGAGTTGGAGAGAGTGGGCAGCTAACATGTTGTTGGCTGGGCAAACTATTGTGGCTCGAGCTAGAATGTTAGCTCGGCGACGGTACCATGAAGAGATTCGTACGAAAGGTTAATCAAAGTCATCTTCCCTAGTACTAATAAGGCGACGTTGTGCAAGTTCGCGAGCGTAAAGTTCACCCGCACGTTTGCGGTTATTGAAAACGTCGCTGGTGAAAATATTTGCAACACTTTCAAAGAGAGTAAGCTCGGGGATTGCACCTTGGTGACGACGCATGTAGCGTACAAGTTCTTGGACTTTGAGTTTATTCGCCGTGATACGAGACCAGCGAGACCCGCCTAGCGTGGACGTGCGGACATTTTTCTGCATGTTCAGGATCGGGTAGAAGGCTACTGGGAAGTTTTTGGCAAACTTCATGAACTCACCTAGGTCCATGAGCCCATCGTCAGGGGCAAATGCTGCACGGTCTTCTCTTCCCTCAAGCATCTTTATGGCCGTACCAACATTTGCTGAAAAATTGAATTGCTTACTTTGTAGTTCCACACTCATTTTCAGGAACTCATGATCATCAAGACCACCGGATTGATCAGCGTCGTATAAATCGAAAACAAATTGATAAAGCTCAGGCTTCGTGAGAACTGCAAAGTTCACAACGCACAGCAAATACTGGTCGAATGATATGAACTTTTGTGTGTCTGGAATGTCCGCAAACTTGAATATTCCCACCGATAATGGTCTTCGATCCTCATTAATCATGAAGAAAAATTCGGCTTGGGTAATCTCTCCCCTATAATTACACTTCGTGAATAAACAAAAACAAGGAAACTTGCAAGCTGCACGTACGAGTGATACATATCGTTGTCGTTGTACTTGCGCTTCATCTTACGGATATCGCTCATCGTCAGACCAAGACTCAAGCACAGTTCTTCACACTGACGAGTTTGCACTAGAATACTGTAGATACCTTTCGCGTCCATCTCTGGGGCTTTCGAGGTGCCAATGTTGGTTTTCTTGGTTGCTCCCGGTGATTTTATGTCTGCAACGATGTCAGCAGCCACTTTGCTTCCACGCGGTTGTAGTGGAGCTGCAACTTTCGTGTCTTTTGCCGCCTTTTCGCGATTCAAAGCATCGCTGAAATCGATAGGCGGATTCTGTTTGCGCTTGCCTAGAAATCCCATTGCTTCGAGTCTTGTAGTAATTTACAAAGCACTTGCGTTGCAAATCGCCTTACTATTTAACTGCACAGGATTGGGGACAACAAGATGATCAACGCGTCTGATAAGACGTGTACCATTTTGAGCGCAGCAAGACTCATGTCAACTTCAACTTGTTCTAGAATCTAGATTATTTAGAAAAATTAGCAGAATTATCTGAATGTCAGATTCTGAAACATGGTGAAATCCTGAAATCCTAAACCTTGTCATTTCTGCACATTCGCACCCACATAGCAAGATGCGTCGTCGTCCAGGTCACGTAGTAATTTACAAAGCACTTGCGATGCAAATCGCCTTACTATTTAACTGCACAAGATTGGGGACAAGAAGATGATCAACGCGTCTGATAAGACGTGTACCATTTTGAGCGCAGCGAGACTCACGTCAACTTCAACTTGTTCTAGGATCTAGATTATTTAGAAAAATTAGCAGAATTATTTGAATGTCAGATTCTGAAACATGGTGAAATCCTGAAATCCTGAAATCCTAAACCTTGTCATTTCAGATTCTGCACATTCGCACCCACATAGCAAGATGCGTCGTCGTCCAGGTCACCCCAGCGCCAATGCAGCAGGTACGCTCCTCTCTGCTGCACTGCAACTTGTTCACCTTCATCTCTTCTCTATCCTGTAACTTTTTGCACTTCTACAACGTCCTCCACCACTAATTACCACCTATTTCTCCAATGTGTCAATGTTCCAGACTCCGATGCCATGCAACGTGCTCGCTACGCCAACGAAGAGGGAGATCCAGGTGTTGCACTAGCCAAAGCTATAGCTGGCCGAGCTCTCAAATCTCCCAAAGTTCGTGTGGGGCTCGTTCTGTGGATCGTCGGCCTCTTCTTCATGCTGCTGGCTCCAGGACTGTACACTGTCACTCCAGAGATGAACTCTACGTACGAAGGGATGGTGGTGGAGGCTGCCAACATGCCAGAGTACCACGAAGCGTATGCCAAGTACATGGAGGCTCAAGCTCACGCTGATAACGCCAAAGTGTGGTTCTGGCGCTTCAGAGAACCGTACAAGACGCTGGTGGATCAGCGTCAGCCTATTGCGGACAAGTGGGCCGCAGAGGTGGCAAGAACGGAACGTGAACGTGAAGACAAGATGAAAAAAGCACGAGCTTATGTGGGACTCTGGTCGGATTTTGGGTTGGCAGATGTGCGTGCTCGCTTCTGGAGCGCCTTTGAGAAGGGCAAGATGTTTGCGCAGCAGCAAACGTTCTACCACATGATCATGAGGGTCTTGTCAGCGCGGGATGAAGATGTCCTGAGTATGGTCCTCAATTGGGTCTTTGTGGCTGTCATGAACTTCACGACGGGGTTGCTCGGAGCGCTCTTCTACTTCTTCTTCTCGCTCGTGAACATGGTGTTTTCGTACCAACCGGACCCGCTCAGTGCGATGGCGTTCGTCGTGCTGGGATTTATTGGTGCTGCTAGTGTTGTGGCCTCGTATTTATTTGCGATCTACGGCATGGTGGCTAGCGGTGTTTATGTGGTGGGTAAAGTTGTCGTGCGCGATGCACTGGAACAGGAACGACGTCAACAGCAACTGCGAGGTGAACGACAGGAATGGTAGGCACAAGCTGATCCTGGTTACCATTGTACGTGCAGGAAATTACAAAACAGTTTCTAAAGCAAGCAACTAATTGAGAATTGAGATGGCCACACGCAAGCTGTTATACGGCATACAACTTGTAGTTAAGACTAAGCAGAGTGCGGTCATTGTGATCAGTATTTTACTTGTGATTACGACGCTCGTTAGCATCTATGTAGTAAACCGCTATTGCATCCAACCGCTGAGCTGCAGCGAGAGAGTGCTAAAGCTCACCACAAGTAGACTTGATCTCAATTTGCAATATACAAGTAAGTGCAACACACCGCCAAGTCGAACAGATTATTCTTCTCGATCCTGAACATCAAGTATTACTACTACTACTACTAGTAAGCGTTAATGGTATCAACCAAAAGAATCACGTTGGTTGTGTTGATTTTGTGCTGTTCAGTTCAAAAACGAGTAAAAGTTTTTAGTTATCATTGATAAGATCAAAAACACCGCATTTCACCCAAAGTAAATGATCAATTTGATTCAGTTAACGTAGCAATTCTCTATCATTCATCATCGTCGTTATCGTCGTCATCTAAACGGTCGTCCTGCTCACTCTGGGACGAAGAATCGTCTGAACTTGATGATATTGAAGCTCGACGTCGACGTGACGTAGTTTTTCTTTTGCTATTGCTCGTTGTTTCAACACTCTCTGGATACACACGACAGCCTTGGCGTAAGCACTCTTTCTGGAAGCTTTCCAAGTCATCAATGAATATTTCAAGCGCTGAAACCTGTGTTTCTGTCTTTGGTGCATCCCCACCCGTCAACAGTAAGTTGTTTAGCTTATCTGCTACAGATTCGCGGAATTCGGTCGTCAAGAATTTCTGTGCTCGACTTTCTGGAGGTATGCTCTCACGTCGGTCGTACAGCAGCAAACTCATGGCGAGTGCAACGTCATTCGTCTGTTCGTGCTTTTTACGGGTCCCATGACAAACTTGTAATTTACGCTTCCCGTTTGTCAGGAATTCAGAAGAACCGAACACTTGACGTGCAAATTCAATCGCCATCACCGGGTTCCATCCATTTCCCTGAACCTCCTGTGGATTCAACGTGGATGCCTCTGTCGATGCACCGTTTGTTGACAACGAAGAACGAGATTCTGTCGATGCACCGTTTGTTGATAACGATGAACGAGGCTCTGCCGATGTACCGTTAGTTGATACCCAACAACTTGACTCTTTCGATGCACCGTTC
Organism: Phytophthora megakarya; assembly: GCA_002215365.1. Lineage (NCBI taxonomy): Eukaryota > Oomycota > Peronosporomycetes > Peronosporales > Peronosporaceae > Phytophthora > Phytophthora megakarya. The sequence continues at coordinate 22,847 of NBNE01000068.1, forward strand.
GTAGACAAAGATGAGTGTGATGAACCGTTCGTATACGACTGGCACGCTTTTGTCTCACCTTCGTGAGTCAAAATGTCAATAATGCAGAGGATTCGACAGTACAGCATGAGTTTTTGAAGACGTCGAGAACAACTTGACTCACTGATCAACGATGTAGGCATATTTTGCTCAAGCAGTACAAGTGCTTGTGCTGTTCGAAAGCAACGGATATGTTTACGCACTTCGTGGCGTAGGCTGAGCGACTCGACCATTTGTTGCTTTTTGGGAGGATACACGTCTATCTGTGTATCATCAAAACTCATGTCCTCATCCTTACTGCCACTTTCCATCTTTTCAGCACTAAGTGTGATAGAGTTTGCTTCGGCTTCGCTGCAGTCCATGTCTACGCCGTCTGATGACAGTCGCTGCCGTTTCGACGGTGTTAAAACAGATTCAAATGCCTTGAATGCACTCTCATATCCGTAGTGAAGAAAGAAATCCTGCACCAGCTCGTTCATCGCAGTCTCATCCTTGCGATTTGACTGTTCAATATCACTGGGCAGGTCATTTTCGTTACGCTTGTTGCGTTCAGCTAGTAACGCACGTTGTCGTTCCTTCTGGATCTGCTGTTCGAACCCTGGTAGATCAAATTGAAACTCCTGCGCATCAAATACTGCCTGTACACACTCGCCAACGCCGTGCAGGCTCACGGATGGATACAACGCCTTTTCCTCTTCTTGAAGACCATCAATATCTTCCATGTCAATGTCATCAATCCGATCCACGTGGAATCTCATATCTTTGTCTGTTAATACATCGTCCTTTTCGTCTTCGTCACTTTCCACATCGTCTGAATAACTCTCTTCCGAATCTTCTACTTCCTCAAAATCGTCCAGGTCGTAAACATCTCTAGCCGCCAGCATGCCCATCAACTTGCCATTCAACGTAAAAAAGAACGTATTGGTGTCCAACAAGACTCCACAGCCGACCACATCCCCAGTACCGTATCGTTCACATTGCAAGAACTCTCGTCCATGTGACATCACACGACCTGTTTTTCCTACATAAGCCAATGAGTTGGCACTTTCCCCCAGGTCCCGATGCAAAGTAGCAGGATTATTTTTCCGGTTTTTCTTGCCTCCTTCCTCGTCTGAAGACGTTTCCGAGTCTCCATCTGCAGCCACATCAGGCAGAACTCTCTGCATCAACTCCTTCACTGTGCGACGAGCTTGAATAAAGCCACTAGGCCTCGAAAACCCTGTAAAAGATCGTGAAATCTCTCCATTCTCTGCTGATTTCTGGTCTGGTTCGTCCAGAATAAACCCCACAGCAACTTTGTGGTTGAATTTCTTCCTCTCCGTGCTGCGTCTCAATCTGCGTCGATCAATTCTTGACCGCATGTGTTGCATGGTTCTGGAATTTAAGGAGAAATTAAAATTCATAGGTACGCCTTCTGCGTCACCATTCAGAGCAGGTATCTGCAGGTCTTCGAGGTCCATCGCTTGTAATTCTGCTCGTCGTCTCCGGTCCCGTACTGTGGTAGCTGCAGCTTCTGGATCTTGAGCTGCACGGCGACGAATTGCCGCCGATGAATTCGAACTATTAATTCTCGGAGGCAATGAATTAGCACCTAATTCAACGGTTGGGTCATTATTAGTGGCCAGAATCTGAGTCTCGAAGTAATACACGCGCAGACGCTGAGAACACGCGCTAGCGGCCACTGCGTGACGAGAACGGAAGCACGCGGCATCCGCCTCATGACTGGCGCGTCCTACGTACTCGACAGTGCGTCGGTCGGCGTGCAGACGGCCCTCAAAGGACACACAGCGCGGGTCGAACGCCATGGAAGAAAAGTGAACTGAAAAGTACCGGTACCTAATGTTGAAGTGCTCGGTAATGTGTGTCCCACACAGAATTAAACATGAAATGAATCCATGTTAAAAAATGACCATCACTCACGAAAAGGCAAGTTTGATTAATTTTGATGTCATTTGTGAATCTGCCAGCAGCACGCCATGGCCACTGCACCATCATCCGAGGAGACGTCCACTCGTCTTACGGATGTACTAGAGACCTTTTCACGAGGAGGCGCTACAGTCGAGGAACTGGAGTACACGACAGAGTTGTTGCTCGCCACTGCGGAGGAGGAAGCGCCGACTCAAGACCGATCGCACCTCGTCACTGCATTCGTCGACGTGTTAGATGGAACTCAGTTCCTCGATGCAGTGCAATTTTCAGCAATTGCCGAGCAACTTGCTGATGTTGTGCTGGGTGAAGACGATGACAGTGAAGAGGCGCAAGAGAGCCAAGCTGATAAGAGACGACGACTGCGCAGAGAGCGACTGGAAACGCAGTTTGCCATTAACAAGACCTGCCTCGCGGTGCTGGAAGAGGATGAGACGTGGCACCCGGCACGAATCTCCAAGCATATTGTTGTAGAGGATGAAGAGAGTACAGTCGACCTCTCTATTGAAGTGGAAGTGGAATTCATCGAGTTTGGCAAGAAACAAATTGTCCGAGAGGATGAAGTGGTTCTCGATGAAGATGTTGCAGGTCGTGAAAATGAGGAAGACATGACGGGATTGTGCGCTATGTGTGAGCGGCCCATGAACTTGACGGCGCACCATGTTATTCCACGAGTGACCCACTCCAAGTATTTACGCAAGGGGTATACGAAGGAGTTTCTTAACACGTGCATTATGATTTGTCGTCAGTGCCACAGCAAGATTCACTCCACCGAGGACAACAAGACACTAGCGCGTGAGTACAACACACTGGAGAAGATTATGCAGCACCCTGAAATCATTGCTTTTGTTGCATATGCACGGAAGCAAAAGGCTCGCATCAGGCCTCGCAAAATAAGCAAATGGCCAGTGGGTAAGTGAGTAGAGATGTCTATACGTGGATATCATTTGTAGCAACCCGATGATTTGTCTACTTCCGAAGTGCACTGTACTTAGGTAGTCTACAGCACCAGCTACAGTGGTAACCGCAATTAGTCTGTATTGCAAAATAGTATCATTCGCAAATTAGTCTCACTCATTTTTAGTGATACTAATTTGTGTACAAATATTTTCGACCATTTGGAAATTAATCTCACTTGGGTTTGTTCAATGCTAAATTCCCAAGTCTGTACATGTACAAGTTGACCGTGGTCGTAGAAAGGAGTTATTTCTGTCTCTTATAGACTGTAATTTAAAATAAAAAGCCTGTAAAGAAGTAAACGTATCGCAAGGTTGTGAAGGAATAATATAATCAGCTGTGGGTGGTCTCTTTAGATAGCCACAAAGGAACTATGCTAGTCATTATACTTATATCGTGTTGAGCTAGTTGGTATTTTTTAAAATATACCTTAAAATATTAAATATCGTATCCTACTGGTACCGGTATTCCAAACAATATTCCAAACAGTGAAATTATTGGTCGCTAAAATAGGAAGTATTTACCAAACCAAAATTAGTCTGTATTGCAATTTAGGCTCACTGAGACTATTTTGTGTTTATAAAAGTGTAAACATCACACACAAAATAGTCTAACTGACTGTAGGTTTTTCAGTTTTGTCCATTTGTTTTGTCCAATAAAACATCATACAATTTGACGGTCTCACCACACCCGCACACGTCAGCTCGGTATCAAGACTATCTCGGCCATGGCGCTGTTCCCGCCCGAGTTCCTGGCCGGCATGCTGCTGGCCTTCGTGCAACTGCGCCTCCGCTCGCACTTCAGTCTGGCCTCGTGGCTGGTCAACGGCCTCACCTTCTTCCTGCCGCCCGAGGACGAGCTCATCGCGACGCTCAACGGCCAACCTAAAGGCGCCAAGGGCAAAGTGCCGACCGGCCAGCCTCTTAGCGCGGCCGAAAAGATGGACAAGTTCTACGTGCGCGTGGCCAAGACGGAGCCCGGTGTCTTCAGCCAGACGCTGTTCTTCGAGCTGTACGAGATGCTGGTGGTGCTCGTGTCGTCGGCCACCGTGGGCTGCTGGATTGGCAGCGTCGTGAGCTTCACGGCCCCCTGGTTCAGCGCTACAGGAGGCGAGGAGGACCAGGTGGATGTGGCTACATATGGCCTCATGTCGGCCATGCTCGTGGCCCTTTGGTTTCCGTTGCAGCTCAACTTTGCACAGGGATTGGGAGGCTACGAGGCTCGATTGGGTCTGGCCGTCGGCTTTATTGGCTTTATTGCCTCGGGCTTTATTATCCTTTCGCCGAAGGGGATGCTCGACTTTGATCTCGAATTGGCCGCGCAACTTGCAGGGGAACGTATGGAGATGGTGCTGCGTGCTGTAGGCTTTACCGACGGAGACTTTATCAACCTGGCGCCATTGGCAGAGATGGCGAGGGTGACGTTGTTCGTCACGTTCGCACTATTTGCAGGCATTTTCACGTGCACGACGTTCTTGCCGTCGTTCAGATTTGCGCGCATGTACTCGGAGATGATCAAGGACAAGCAGACGTCGATTGTGATGAAGCTGTTCCTCCACCTCAACATGTTCTTACCTCTGCTGATTTGCGCGCTGTGGGTACCGCGTCTTTCGAGCAATGTATTGGTGCCTTCGGAACTAGTCAAGTGTTCACCACGAGCATTGACGCGCGATTGTCTGGAGAGTGAAGTACTGGGATTGAGTAACGAGTCTTCGTCAGACGTCTGGAAATGGTACAGCCTCACAGAGTCTCAGTTCCACACGACCCGAATTTACGTGGTGCTAGTGGCTTGTCTGGTACGCATTATTTGCTTCCGTAAGCACTTACAACATTTCTTGCTAGAGCCCCGTGAGGTGATGGCATCCCTGGTGGGTCGCCCGGGCTACGTGGACGGCGCGCTACTGCAGAGCAAGGTGCGTCTCCAATTCAATTATGTGCCGATCATCGCGTTGCAGTACCTTGCACCGGTTTGTGCTTTGTTCGCGTCGTCTCAGCTTTTGATGAAGCAAACGGCTACACGACTCGGCATTTTTAAGGGGGTGAGCTGGGTGGTGCAGCGCTTAGCACCAAATGTGTCAGTCCCTGCTAACCTCACACCGGAGGGATTGAACGCGGTCTCATTAAATGTGCTGCCTGACCCTACGGCACCGCCCGACCTTGGAGGGTTTCGACTTGGTGATGACCTGAACAAGGAGAACGTGACGCCCTTCTTGCGCGGCATGAACCAGTTCCCTGTGCTCACTGCGGAGTTCTACGAGTCAGCACTGGGCTTCTTGATCTGGTTCCTCAGCTTCACCATGTTCGCCGTTAGTCTAGCAGGTCTGTTGTACTGGCGCAATGTGGCGGCTCACGGCAGTACCGAAGTCGAGCAAACAGATGTGCGGACGAACAAGCAAACGCCCAAAACACTCAAGAACCAGCTCAAGAGCCTGAAGCTGAACAAGAAGAACAAATAGATAGAATGCAAACATGCAGGTCGCAGGCCAACACTGTCCAAGGCAACGTTGAAAATACAGAAACCCCTTCTTGTTCACTCTAAGCATGACTTGATCCCATGAGCATCTGTTGCTGGCGGCGTCACTATCATTGGAGAGCCATTCAGCAATTCTCCCCTGCTCGCCCTGTTCGTGCATCATGGAGAGCTCCACGCAGAAACCGACTCGTAACCCGGACGCGCTCAGCATCTACCGACCCGGTCTTTTCAATGGTAAAGTGGTGAGTGAACAAGTGTCTATAGAATGAGACGAGGCCTCGTCTAACTCGAACTGCTGCATAGGCAATTGTCACGGGTGGTGGCACTGGAATCGGGAAGAGCATTGCGTACGAATTGGCGTTCCTGGGCTGCACCGTCGTGATTGCGAGTCGGTGGGGAAATGTTTTATTTGGCTGTGATGGTGCACTCCTGACGTTCTGGTGTTGTGTTTGCAGAGACATTGAGCGCCTGAACGCTGCAGCAGACAAGATCGAAGCAGATGTGAAGGTTGCCAACGCAGCGTCTGTGGGGTCGGTGCATGCTATCGCTTGCAATATCCGCGACGAGGACCAAGTATCGAACCTTGTGGACGAAACGTTGGCAAAGTTCAAGCGCATTGACTTCCTTGTGAATAACGGTACGAATTTGAGCTTCCCGGACATGGCGTCACACTGATCATCTCGCGGTCTTGCAGCTGGTGGTCAATATCGTTCGCTTCTTGAGGACGTGTCTCCGAAGGGATGGAGAGCTGTCATGGACACGAACTTGTACGTAAAGTTTACCGCCGATGTTAGCTTTGTCTTACCAAACTCTCTAGGAACGGAACTTTCTTGATGATAAAAAAGGCTTACCACGCCTTCATGAAGGAGCACGGTGGCAGTATTGTCAACATTATTATCGTCTTGGACAAGGGGAATCCGTGCTTGGCGCATAGTGCTGCTGCTCGTGCTGGCGTTGAAAGTCTGTCCAAGTCGCTGTCGGTGGAATGGGGTTCGTCCGGCATTACGCTCAACTGTGTTGCACCAGTACGTCAAGGCGTACTGTAGATCTCGTGCTCTTCAGTCTTCAAACTTCTAACAACTTGGTGTCTATAGGGAATCATCCTGTCTAGTGGGGTCGAGAACTACCCCAATGGTGCAGAGATGTTTGAGTATGCGGCTGAGAAAGCCACCGCAGCGAAGAGAATGGGAAGCGTCGAAGAAGTGTCTGCCAGCGTGCTCTACTACTTGTCTCCTGCTGGCGCCTACGTCACTGGAGATACCATGCATGTGGATGGCGGCTGGCACCTTATGGGACCTCTTCTCGACGTGTCAGACCACGAGAACAACCGCCCGTATGGGACCTGCAAACTATAGAGCAATGCATCGCCTCCATCAGCTCAGCAAATTGCAAAATGATTTTGAAGAGCTCCCTTCAACTTCACAATTCAAATTTGCATTGAATTTACGTTAAAGCAGACTCAATTCCTTTTTGAATTGAAAACTTGAAGCAGTTTGATTCATCAACATCCATCTTCATCAACACCTTTTCAATTGACACAATCGAATTCCCTTCCTAATTTACGTCGCAATGATCCGCGCCCCCAACGCTTCCAGTATCTACCGCTCCAACCTGTTCCAAGGCAAAGTGGTGCGTATACGTCAGCCTCACTTTCTTGCTTTAATATCTAAGATCTGTGCTCGTTTAGGCCATCGTGACTGGAGGTGGAACTGGAATCGGTCGATGCATTGCTCACGAATTGGCGTCACTCGGTTGCTCCGTCGTCATCGCAGCCAGAAATGAAGAGCGTCTTCGAGCAGCGGCGGAGACGATCCGCAGTCAGTTGGACGCTGCCGGTCGCGACTTGAGGGACGTTATCCACCCCATTGTGTGCGATATCCGCATAGAGGAACAAGTGAACAACTTGGTGGACGTGACACTGGCCAAGTACAAGCGCATCGACTTCCTCATCAACAACGGTACAGCTTCTGAGCTGATGTAGTTGGTGCTTAAAATTGAGCTAACTTTTGTCTTGACCTTTGCAGCGGGTGGACAATTCCGAGCTCCGATTGAGAAGGTGAACCTCAAGGGGTGGGAAGCCATCATGCGCACGAACCTGTAAGTTGGGCTGTTTGTTGACTAGATGACAACTTGGTAATGGGTTCTAATACTAGTTTTGGCTAGAAATGGCACGTTCATGGTGACTAAGAAAGCGTACCACACCTACATGAAAGAGCACGGAGGTAGAATTGTAAACATCATTCTTGTGATCGACAAAGGATACCCGCTCATGGCGCACAGTGGCGCTGCCCGTGCTGCCATTGAGAATCTCAGTAAATCGCTGTCGGTGGAGTGGGCAGCATCGGGTATTACACTAAATTGTGTCGCTCCGGTGAGTGAATTTAGGAAAATTGTCAGCTTTGATTTATGCTAAATGCTGGTTGACGTACTTGCAGGGTATCATCCTGTCGAGTGGCGTGGACAATTATGAGGGTGGAGCTGAGCAATTCCACACCGCAGCGAGAAGCGCCACAGCCGCGAAGCGTGTCGGCAGTGTTGAAGAAGTTTCGGCAGGTGTGTTGTACTACTTGTCTCCTGCTGGTGCCTATGTGACGGGTGATACAATGCACGTTGACGGTGGCTGGCACCTGCTTGGTCCCCTACTTGATGTACCTGCGCATGAAAACAATCCTCCGTACGGCACGGTTGGAGCCAAGCTATAAAGCGTTTGTCAAGCTCGATGCGTTGGGAACTGTTGAATTCTTCACCTGAAAATTGAAAACTACGACAGCGTTAAGTCTGCCTCAATCAAACGAAACATCGTTTTGGCGTTGGTTCACAGGATCACCTGTATTTTGACACATCGAGCACTGCTCCCATCCCATCAGGCCTTTATTACGTCGCCACCTTTCGTTTCTGTTTGTTTCTTCTGGATGAACAAGTCGCTAGCGCTCGTTCCTGCTGTAGGCTCATCAAGCCACTGGCATACAAAAAAGCGTTCGCCGCCGCGAATTGTAAGGTTCCCTGGATGTGAAGGTACTTCAATTCTCTCCCACGAATTTCTGTAGACAAACACATTAGGACTCGTCCAGGAAAGGCTTTAGTTTGGCTCACGCACCTCAGTATTTTGTCGGGCACAACGTACAAAGGCATCGGCCACTTCCTTGCACTTCAAGACGTCGGTCTTCTTGTCTCTATAGCACTGCAAGCACGCCTCACGCTCGGGTGAGCACTGCACATCACGGAGCGGTGCACGGTACTTCTTCTTGTTGAGGTCAGCCACAAGTTGCTCCACCCGCGCGTTCTCGCGGTCCTCCTGCTCCTTGGCAAGTTGCGCCTGCTGCGCCAGAGTCGGCGCGCCAGCAGTCGGTTGTTTCTGCTTGAGTTCCGTCTCCATTTTCTTCCGGAAGTCATCGGCACCCTGCACAAACCCAAGAGATCCGTCAGAGTGGAGATTCGCCACTAACTCAATACTTGAAAATATTGCACCTTGTGGTAGGCCATCTGCAGCTGCTTCTTCAAGGCTTCCTGCTGTCTGCCATGGCATAATGTATAGGTATCATTAATAGCAAGTAATAATTCAAGAGGAAATGCATTCGTACTGGGCGTTCAAAGCACCAGGCGCGTGCTTGGCTTGACTGGAGGCGCTGTGCGTGCCGTTGATCTGGTCGATGAGCGCCGGCGTGAGGCGGATGGAGGCCCGCGTTTCTCCCTCGTTTTCGTCCTCCGGACGCAACTCCGACGCCGCCTCGGACGTCACCACGCGCGACTGCTTGGCGCCCATACTCGTATCTCGCGTCAGGGTCGTTTGGGGCCGCAAATTGGACGATAGGGTTTGAGAATTTCCAAAACTCAGATCCTAAACAAGAAAGCCATAGAAAGGACATTTCTCAGACTGGGGGCTAATCAAAAACCTGGTTGTATCTCGCGTCGGGGTCGTTTGGGGCCGCAAATTGGACGATAGGATTTGAGAATTTCCAAAACCTCAGATCCTAAACAAGAAAGCCATAGAAAGGCCATTTCTCAGACTGGGGGCTAATCAAAAATCTGGTGAGGGGGACGACAAATTCTAGGACATCCCTTTTATGGATGTTTGTAGATTTAGGACGCCCCAAACGTTGAGATTTGAGCCGCAATTTTAACGATTTATTTACGGTGGGTATATTTATTGCGACAGCCTTAGCGCCCAGGTTTCCCAGATATTAATTTATACAGTAAATTCTGAGAATATCTGATACCGTATGTCGCTGTCTGTCTATAATGGCTACATCACGTCATGCATAATTCTCGTCCTTCAATAGTGGTAGTTAGAGTTCCAGACAAGAGAGTTTTCCAAGAGGCTTGTATCCAAAACAGCCAATCAATGCCAGCGAACTCTGACTGTCCTCCAAGCTCTTGGAGTTCTCGAATCCAAGACGCGACTTTTCACAGCACGAGCAGGATGCCGACGAGAAATGCGAAGCAAGCTTTGCTATCTAGGCTTCGAGCTGTTTGGCGAAGCCGTCTCTGCTTAGCTACAGACGACGAAGACTCGAGTGACGAAGATGACGAAGACGACGACATGAGCTTCGTGGCAACCAATCTCGTGCTGGCTTCGCAGCGTTACATCGCACGGCGAGTTCGCGTAGAGCGTCCGCCATCTCGAGTTAACTACTACTTGACTAGGATGCCTGACAGTGAATTCAAATTGCAATTCCACATGACAAGACCATTCTTTTTAGCTGTGTGCAGGCTCATCGGAGGCTACCGTGAGTTCTAGAGTGTGCCAGGGAAGCAGCAGAGATCAAGCGTGTACGAACGTTGGGGTCTTTAGACGGTCAAGGTCATTCACCTGACTACTTATCTGTTGGTGGGCACACGCCGGAGTCACTGCTGGTTAAACGTGTAGTTAGAGCTTTGCTTGCCGTGAAGTCTGAGGTGATTTGCTAGCCCGAGCATCAAGAGCGTCGCGAGATATCGGAGAGAATTAAAGCCGTTTCTGGATTTTTGAATTGCATAGATCTTATTGATGGCACATTATTCCCGCTCTCTCAGCGCCCAGAAGATCATGGAGAAGATTATTTTTCACGCAAGAGTACTTATGCTATCAATGGTCTTATTGTTTGTGATGATTGGGAGTGAATTCGGTACGAAAATATCGGGTGGCCGGGGTCAAACCATGACGATCGAGTGTGGAGGAACTACAAAGTAGCTCTTCATAGCGACGGATATTTTGGTGAAAATGAGTATATTCTTGGGGATTCTGCATACCAGCCTTTGTCTGTGCTAATTCCCGCCTACAAGAAGACCGCCGGCGGTCAACTTTCGGACAAAGAGAACACCTTCAACACTCAGGTGGCAAAAATTAGAATACGAGTGGAGCACTGCATTGGGGTACTAAAGGGAAGATTTCCATTGCTGAAACGCCTTTGAGCTAGGCTACGGAATGAGAATGAATTGAAGGCTGCTATCTCACTGATCCGTGCGACGATTATTCTGCACAACATAGCAATTAATGATCCAGTTCCAGAGGGGTGGGTTGAGAGGGAGCAGAACGAGGACGATGAGCCGGAGGATTTACCATCAGGTGCAAATGAGAACCGTAGAGCTTATTTGCGTGAGTACGTATTCGACGGTAGATTTTAACTGGCACAACCTAAGAATGCTTCTGATAAGCCACCAATTTACTCCACCGATGAGAGGGGCAAGAGATGATATATGTCCTTTTGCGCCACGCCGCCATCTTGCAATTTCTATTGCGACAGAAGCAGTTGCACGTCCGCTTCGCGCTCCGCTGTTTTGAGATGCACCAGTTTCAGCTTCAATTCCAAATATGCGTGGGCCTTTTCACGATCATTTTCTCCTCCTTGAGCTGCAATTCTTTTCTTCGAAGCTCGTGCTCGCGCTCTTGATAATCCATCGCTCGCTCTCTCTCTTCTCCTTTCGTGCACGAAATGCTTCCCTCCTGTTGTTCAAGAAGCCGCTCGACTGAATCGGGCTTCTGCTTCTTGCAGGTCGAGCTGCTTTTAACAGCGAGCGGCCGCTTCTCATTTCACTGCAAGATGGCTGCATCGGACACATGCTCAGCTGTCTCTTCTTGGTCTAGATCGTCAGAGATTGTTTTGGGGCGGGCCGATGGCCTATCAACCATCACGTCGTGAAGGTCATAATAGTACGGACACAACTTACGAACAGAGCGTTAAGATCCCTCTCGTTCGTTATACCCGCCCCAGTCCCTTTCAGGAAGTCTTCTGCCTCGCGATACTGCTTCTCGATGCTGCTGATCTTCTCCCGAACTCCAGCTCGGTCACGATGCTTGATGTGGGTCTTTTCCAGCTGCTCTAATATCTCACCCAGCAGTGCTTCCTTGGTTTTGCCACTGTTCCGATCGCTGCCGCGCCACTTGGCGTAGTTGGCTTGGTCTGACATCAGTCTAGGACCACCCGCAGAGAAGTCTTCCCGCCGTTAACGCCGTCAGAATCCCAGAAAATGGGAGCCTTTTTACCGTCGTAGCTCTTAGTCCTGGGTTGTCGACATCTGTGGCGGCAACTGCGACTGTCGACGCAGCAGTTGTTGTGGCCGCCTTCTTCTTTGTGTTGGTCTTCGATGGCACAGGAAGCTTCGCCGCCTGTACAACGGCCGTAGTGGCGCAGCTTGGGCCTCCTACTCCCGCCATTTTGAGATCTTCGCTCTCTTGGATTTCCAAGAGACCTCTTGGAAGAAAACTCGGGTGAGCTCTCTTGGAATCCAAGAGATTTTGCACCAATGAGAATCGAATCCGCGGCCATTTTCTCTTGGAAAGGGCTCTCGTTTGGAAGTCTGACTACCACTAATACCTGTGCACCAATTTCATCGGCAACGTTCTTCAGCTTCTTCTTATTGGACTTCTTATCCAAGTTGTCGTTGACCATTACCAGCTTTGCTTGTCGATCCACAACTAAACACGCCCAGTGAACGCATCCAAAATTAACAGGAAGGAACACAAAAGGTTTAGCAGCGATACCGCCTATGATTTCCATCACTGTCTTCGCAGGAAGAATACCCATTCCTTCCTGCTTCTTCTTTTTTGCAAGTGGCGGAAGGACAACTATAGAATAGTTCTTGTAGCGAGAGAGTACAACGCCAAATGCCGTCACAGCGTTGTCATTCAACCAAGCAGAAGTCATAAAACAGTATACATCAGAGTAGGCTAGGTCAAATCCAAATCCAGGGAACACGGAATAGGGCCAACTCTCCAACTTATTGAGGAACACCATGTGTGGGACCACGCGATTTTCCAGTACGGGTTTCACGTCATTACTTACACAGCATTGAATTGGAGTTCTACACGTGGATCGTAGGTTCCATATCCATTTCATTGCCTTCAATTGCTCCCTCGAACAAGTCCCACTTTTTCGATAACAACAACATATCTGCAACACTCTCCAGTCATTTCACCGTCGCTATCGGTGATGCAGCGGTGACCTTACACACAGGTATGACCAGTCGGAAGACCACTACTCAAAAGGAGCAAATTCTCAGACTCACAAAGGTCTGGGAATGGCGTATGCAACCTCTTTTGTGAATCCCCTTGCTGATCCTTTCGTGCTACAGTTACACTTTGGGCGCAGAAGTCTGAGAACCACAGCGACTGCTCTTGGGCTTGGGTGTTCCGAGAATACATTGTCCGAGCGAGACTTAGGCTCGAGCTCACCAGGTTCCAGTCTGAGTGTGCTTAAACAAACTCGAAATACCCCGAGTTTCTTGATATGCAGCACAACACACCACACACACTTGTCCACTTCTCTTCCACGGCATTGGACTTGGCCGTTAACAGTTCCTCCATCATCAATAGGCTCGCCTTGTGCAAATCCCCCCATCAACTTCTCGAAAGCGTCGTTAACAACCGATTCCAGGGGTCGATATTGAATTCTATCGGTCACGTGCTCGTCATCGACACGCCACTGAATAGATTTGCCCTGTCGTTTCGCTAGAATCTGAAAGGTCGCGATGTAGGATCCCAACCCACGAATGCTTGGTCTAAGTGCCTCCACAGTAGACTTCACCTCACAGATATCACACTCTCTTAATGAAGCTCTCAATTTCATCCCTTGGTTGTACTCTTTAAGCGCTGTCCTAGCTTTCTCTTTCTGTTTGGCACGGTTGAGGCGTGGTCTTCCTACACTCCAGATGTTGCCAGTTAATATCACATTTGGAGTGTGGTCACTATTGCCAGCACCTTGGGTACTCGTAGAGGAAGGCTGAGCTGGTGTTTCCTCGTCTGAGTTCTCGTGAGGCAAATTATCGTCATGCTGTGCGTCATCGTCGTGATCATTGTCTTTGGTTTCAGCATCTGCACTACTTCCACCTCCTGCTCCTCCACCTCCATCGTTTGAATTGTCTGGGCTGCGATATTCCTCCGCGATAGCTTCAGGGGCGTTGCGTAAATTGTACAACCATTGATCCAATTGAGTCATCGCTGACTCGAAGTCTGCGTCATTCAATTGCGTCAACTCTCCACTTATCCGAGCGAAAGCCTGCTGTCTCGTCTGTGCTAGTCTGCAGCTATCATCGAGCTACCGGTTGAGTGAGGATCCACTTTGACTATCTTGGCAACAAAAGGTTGAGGGACTTCGGAAACGTCTTCCCTCGAGCTCCGAATTTGCCCGAACCATCTATTCCAACAACGACAACATCATTTAGTTAAGGCCTGTTCAAAATTCGGTCGAAACCTGGCTAAAATATAGACTTACAGTGACGAAGTCGACGAATAGGGGATGATGAAGGGATTTGCACACGTCTTCCGATAGACTATAGCGTGTCTACATGGTGATTTCATCGGCTTGGAACATTCACATTCGCACAGCTATCCTACCTTCTCAAGTAAGTACTCATCGTTGGCATGCTGCACAGTAACCGTAGATCCATTTTTCTTGAATGCGGAACTGGTAGCCACCAAACTATCGGTAGTGACGTCGTATTGCGATTTAAGAACGGCATCTACCCACCGTGTCGTCATGCTAAGCGCCACATTCATCTCCTCGCAGTACGCAACACTCTTTAATGTTCCTGGAATCTCCACGGTTGACTTGTATTCTTCTTCCTTAGGTCGCTGGTAGTCAAGCAGCACCTTTAAACTTGCATGCATCGTGAAATGCCCCTTTAGGTATCCCTTCAGCTTTTCAAACAAACTTTCCACACGAAATGCTATCACCCACATCTCGCGACACTTATTCCAGTTTGTGTTAAAATACTGCCAGCGTGTAGTGCGGTCGTCTCTACAAGCCAGACTATTAAACTCATTGCGGTGCATTATGTAGTCCCCCTCGACACTAGCGTACGTCATGTTCGTGATACAGTGTTTCATCTGCGTTAGCACATCTTCTTCGTACACTTCATAGGTCTTTGACTTGCGAATAGTCTCGTGTAGCCACTTGATCGCATGAAGATGACTCAGAAACGCTATGACCTCTGGAAATTTCTTGCGAATCACCTCGATCTCTCTCATATCCTTGTCGACAATGATAATCCGCACAAAACGCCAATGTTCATTCGGGCGCTTGAAATCGTACATACATTTTACCATGCGCCAATCGCTATTGGTCACGATCAACGAGTACTGAACGGGCTAGCCTTGTCCAAATTGGTTCATTGCCACAACAGTGAGAATTGGTAGTTGTACCTGTTCAGAAACATTAAACTTGGTCAATGCATGTACCAACCTGCAAAATACTGGCCCTTGGACATGTGTAAACGTACTGATTGGTCTGGTGCGTGCAGTCCATTTGCACCACCTCACGAAATTTGTCCTACATGGCACGCATATGTTCGCTCGCGATAGCTAACCCCTGTGTCTCCACGTGCGCTCTCATGCAGAGAGGAAACGTTCAACGAAGATACAAGGTTGAAATCGACAATCAACTCAGCAACAGCATCATCATCAAATATATACAAACAACAGATAATCATCAGATTATTTGTAAAAGCCGATCGTTTCACACCTAACACTTGCCTCGCTTTCGCATCCTCGTCACAAGGTTCTGCACACCGTCCATAGACACTCGGTGGTTTGAGTTCTCTTGAATGCAGTTGTAGACGCTGGAGACGCCAGCATTGGCTTCAACCAGGACCTCGATACCTGGTATAAGTGGCGACTCGTCCGGAACCTGGCGAATACCTGGATACGACCTGTAAATGTCCTCGGGTGACGGCGTGTTTGTGGGCTTAAATCTCGCTCTTCACGACAGCACCATATTGTCCACTCGGAAATTTCTTCACTTTCAGAACGGACATTCCGTAGTCTTGAATTTGTGCGATTGCTGCTTTTGGAACGATCACGGTCGGACCATCCATGAGTGTAGGTAAACGCGCACTGATACGGTTCCAATGCAGTCGGCAAAAGAGGAATCTCAGCGTCCAGCCGCCCCTGGTATCGAACTTTCACCTTCTGATCTGCATTGCTCAATTTTCACTGTCTCCTTCACGACAATCTTTTGTCGTGTGCCCTGCATGTACTCGGTCAGCTTTTCTTTGCCGCTGAATTTTCACTGTCTCCTTCATGACAATCTTTTGTCGTGTGCCCTGCATGTACTCGGTCAGCTTTTCTTTCAAATCAGCCCAGGATGCATGAACACGAAGAAATCTAGGAACTTGAACTAAATCATCATCTTCTCGATCTCACGCCGACCATTTCTTTCCTTGGCGGCGGTTCTTCCCACATTCCGTAGGAGTTTCCGCAACTGTTCCATCGTCTGAAACCTCTTGGATCTCATCCTGGTTGCCGCCCAGGTTGTCGTCCACGTCGTCGTCCAGGTTTTCCGTCACGACAGCAGTGTTATTGGCAAGCACTGCAAGACCTATGTCTTCCGCCTCTTCGTCCTCGTCATGACACCTTTCTCCTTTTGTTCATCGTCAGCACCGGCCCCTTCTTCAGTATCCGCGCCGTAGGGTTGTACTGGGAACGTTGAGCACAGGATAAGGCTTCAACCTTCTGCGACCGTGTACGCGCGCATGTGACATCGGTGAGCGCTTTCTGCTGCGCTTCCTCTCTCGCACAAGCTTCCTCCGCCATCTGCACCTTGATGCGATACGTGTCTGGTGTGCGCCCCATCGTAGAAGTGCCTGGCATCGCCGGTATCGTCGTCGCGGGTGGTCTGCCACGTGTCTCGATTTCCCCCTCAACTGGTGGCTGTGAGGGAAAAGAAATTATAATGGTAAAATAAACGGATAAATTCCCACCTGGATAATACATGATTGCAACCTGGATAATACCTGATGGGTTTAGGGTTACGATACCTAGACGCGATTGTTGTCGTATTTATTGTGATCGTTACGTGATCGTCCTTTAAATTATCGATTATCCTTTTGGTTTTTGTTTAAGAGCCATATTGTAAATCATAGGAATAGAGTGATAAAAACTAGTATAAATCTGAGTGAGATGTGGTTAATCTTGAGTTATAAAATCGCAACGGGAGAGACGTTGCTGGCTTCCAGCAATTTTGAAAATCGCTGCCCTCTGAATGTACTCCGTGGATTCCCGGTGGAGAGCTATTACGTTACACTACGCGTACAGCGTACCTTGTGAACAAGTAGCTCGCATCTTCGGTGGTCAGGCCGTATTGTGAGGCGATGGTATAAATATTCCAAGTCTACTGGCCATGTCCGACAAGCGCAGCAGTAGAAAGGTGAATGATCCTGAATTGCTCGCATTTAGGGATAGTTATGTGAAACAGCACTCCTGTTTCTATGTGGAGAAGTTGCAGGTGCAGATTTGAGCAAGGTGTCACGCTTCCATTGTGGAAGCTATGGACAAAGAGGTGAAATAAAAACTGAATTGACCAAAGTCCTTGAAACAGATCCTACCGCTGGGTCCTCTAGTGCTACTCCTGTAGACGACAATGATCTTCTTCACTACATGTACTTCAACTTGCTGTTCGTGAGCATGGTGGCTGTGCCATGCTCCAGCTACCACACGATGTGGCTACCTCAACTACATGCTGGTCATCATCGTGCTATCCTTAAAACTCTCGTATGCCGGCTTCTCCACACGCCAGGACTGCCGGATGCTGCAAGGTTTCAGTCAACAAAGAATGTGTTTTTTCAGATTCTACCATTCTTAGACTGTTAAAGTTTGACCTAGGAATGAGCTGAAAGGTAAATAAACAGCGCGCTTGTGAAGCAGTTCCACGTGAGATTGAGGCGTTCATGTCAAAGATGCGCTGCCGGTAGAGCTACCCTGAACAGCTCATAGTCGTGGACAAGACTGTGAAAAGTGGGCTAGACAGCGTTCGGTGATACGCTTGGATGAAGCGTAGAGAAAGCAATTGTTAGGGTTCCTCTTAGCCGTGGATAACGCGTCTCAATAATGGCCGCTTGTGACATTAGTGGATATGTGGCTTGGAGGAACATTTGACCGTCTCGGATTTTGTTCCATTTATATACAAATGCAGTCCTAATAAAACGCTAAATCTGTCGATTAGTATGTAAATAGGACATAAAGCAAGGTCTTTCACAATGCTTGGAATTGTAACTCACTCTCAAACTTCTCTTCAGTATATTTTGGAGCTATTCTACAGTGAGTTATTCAAAAATATGGCTAAAGGTATTGAGTATTCTAATTATTGATTGTCTTGGAACAGGGTATTCTATTCAGAAGGGTATTGTATTATGAGGGGGTACTTTAACGAACTTTTTTATGACTGATGTAAAATTTGTAGTTCGAAGAACTACGAATTTTTTCTCGGGGCTGAGTAGGCAATACAAATGTTCATACTAGTACTTGTACTTACTACCGGTAGTTTTGACAATACGGTACCCGTCAAATGCTTCAATTGCTCTGCTACAAGATACAGGTTTTTAACATGGAACGCTAATTCAGATTTATCTTGGGTCCCTAATAGAAATTTTATTCACTTCACGTTAAACTTTTCTTATTGATAGTGATCTTGGCTACTTGTCGCTAATTGTGAACCCGTAACTGAGACGATGGAGAAATACCACGATGGGGACACAATGCACTCTGAATTACTTCCTGGGGACAAGAAACAGATTCCTTGCCCCTGAACCTGTTGCGAAAAGTTGTGTTCTCTCTCTTGTATGGGTGGTCGAATAATATGAAGCGCATAATTTTCGTAAGTTCGTATTTTATTTTATTGGCTACTCTAATGTGAAATTTTGTGCTGAAGCGAAATATACTGCCAGTTTTACCGGAATAGGAAGCGACAAAGTGCTGAGTGGGGACAGCTCCTAGGGGGTTATATTCGTGTCCGGGACAAGTCCGCACCTTAACGGTACATGGGTACATGTATCGGTAAGAACCGGTGTATTTTGATGGATTTGTTCTGTGGTAGGCAATTTCTATGATTTTGCGTATTGATGTTTTGTTGTATCGGTCAATATTAAAACGTGATTGACGATTCGGGTGTTCATCATTCAATATGAGAAAACTGCGCCGATGCTGCGGCTGCGGTAGCAGGCGCATAAGATGCGCCAATTTCGGGGGAATAAATACAAGGTACATTGACAACCAACCTGGCTGTATTTGTGCAAAATTACTTTTCCTGTTGAATGTCGTAGGACCAATTCGACTGCAATCGTAACTCCTCTCGTTCGACACTTGGACCGCTTCTGCAGTTACCGGAGGAGCAAGATTCCGCCCTACGGACAGATGCACAAGATGAGGAAGTTCAGCTGATCACGGATCAACAGGAGTACCCTCTCCTATAGTCGGTTTCCTGGGCACAGTAGCAAGCCGGATCCAGCATTCTCAACAATTTTGCTGATCCCGCTCCACCACAGCTCACCTTCGCGATCAATACTGCAAGAGATCGGGTCCGAGGTGTAACCCCTTTCTATATCATACATGGCTAAAACCCTAGATCTTCTTATGAAGCGGTGGTCCCAGTAGGGAGCACTCGTTGGCATGATCGAGATCCAAGAAGGTGGCGATATGGGATGCAAACCATTAACGTCAAACTCGGGAACAGATTTGCGTGAAACCACCTCGGATCGAGCTGATACACACAATGATCTAGTACGCCCACACCCAGTAGATGCAGGATCAAGAGTCTGGTTGTATTTGGATCGAGTGTGTGAAGGGTATGCGAAGAAACAGGCACACATAGCATGTCCCATTCCGTGTCGCTGAGAAGATTGGAGAATATACGGTGAAGCTGGAGATTGCAGGATCAACGTATAGCATCTTTCCGGTGGTACATGTACCGAAGATCAAATCTATCAGGGAGTTTCCGGATCGGCCTATAGCTCGCCTAGTGGAGTCGGATGCAGATCGATTTGACTTCGATAAAACACTCCTACCTGAAGATAGTTGGATCCAAGATCGAGTTCCAGACGAATACGAAGTGGGCCGTGTTTCGGACATGAGGACTGGTAAAAGGACAAGATATGGACGGATCTACAGAGAGTTCTTGGTACACTGGCGCGGATACGAAGATCCAACTTGGGTGGATGAAGCAGAGCCCAACTGCGGCACATTACTCTATGAGTTTCTGCAAGATAGCACCAATCGTAACCGATTTGGAGTGATGCAGTCTCATGAAGAGCCGTGAAGTTCGGATCTACGTCGACGAGTTGGTCATCGGCGTGGACGACAGGAGGATGGATCTGCAAGGAGTCTGCAAATCGTAGGACAGGGTTTGTCTGAAATTACATCTGCTGTTCGCACTGGTCTCCAGACTGAAGTCCAATGGAAACACATTCTCTGAATGATGAAAAATACCGGTACCTAATAACTGGACGTGTCAATTACCGATATGTGACACGGTATAGTTTTTGGGAGGATCATTGTATTCTATTGATGAGGTGATGTACCCATATCAGTTGGACCGACTTTAATACTGTTAAACCGAACTTGTGTACAGTACTTCTAAGGTAGTCCTACTGGTACAATTGCATTTTTAAACTTTAAAAAGTGAAAATATGAAGCACAATAAAATTGACCGAACAACTTGGAGAGCTCGCTACACGTGCTCAACTATTCTTACACCACCTCATTGTGCAACGTGTTGACATACGCACAGTAGCCAAGTTGTTGCAGCTCGCAATGATCGCGTGAGTGTCGTGATGTCATGCGAACCGCTACAGCTACATGTACAGTTGAAGTTGTGTCACAACGAATATACCTCGAAGATCAGTGGTCGTCCGAGCCACTGCCGCGATGCCACCTCAGCAGCTCAGGATTGGAGCAAGCGACGCCAACGACAAAGATGGGGATGGCAGCGCTGGCGGTATTTGTACTGAAGTATTAAATAAGAGTTTTAACTGCATTGCAGGAAGGCACAAGGAGCCCGAACTTTACTTCGAATCAATGATCGAAACGCATCATGAACAATTCGCAATGACAACACGCAATTTCAGCGCAACAATGATCCTTGTCATTGCTGCAGTGTCCAGCCAAGGAGTCTGTGGGCTGCCGCTTCGACGGCGTCATGAATCCATTTCGTGTCCACCTCCATGCTAATCATGTCAACCTCTAACCTCTGAGGTTTTATCTTACGAGTTCTCCGTAACTGCCAATTTCAGGGTTAAAGCATACAAACAGCTCCCTCCAATCCTCTATACTTGCCTTTAGCAGCTGTGCTGACCCCACGATTTCTGTACCAAATCCGCCAAAGCCGAGCCAAACGTAGCGAGCAGGTCCACACGTGCCAAGCCTCCCGGTGCGTCGACGTGTCAATGCGGCACTCACTATCCAAGATCCCCTCGACGAAGCAGAGCTCCTGGTTAATCTCCATGTCGGACAAGCAGAAGACCGCGCTCATCGCCGCCGCCGCCGTCACGGGCGTCACCGCTGGCTCCTACCTTTTGCGTATGGCCATGCGCCCCGTGCTGCGTGCGCGTGCCGCCACTTTCTTCAAGGGAATGCTGGAGGACGCTGACATCATCATCGACCGCGACATCCGCGTGTACGACGAGGACATTTTCCTCGACTGGGTGCACCGCGGCATGTTGGCCATTGGCGAGTCCTACATGGCCAAGAAGTGGGATGCCATCATCCCTCTGGACGAGCTGCTCACGCGTCTGCTATCACTGTCCGCCGACAAGCGCCGCAAGATCTTCAAGGCCTGGAACGCCAAGTTCATTGCTCTGGGTGGCAAAATCTTCAACTACCAGTCGCCTTCGCGTGCTGGTATCGTTGGTGCCCACCACTACGATCTGGGCAATGACTTCTTCAAGCTCTGGCTCGACCCGTACATGCAGTACTCGTGCGCCTACTGGAAGGGTATCGAGGACAAGCACGATTTGGATGCGGCGCAGCGCAACAAGCTGCATCTGATTGCCAAGAAACTTAAACTCGAGCCAGGCATGCGTGTGCTCGAGATTGGATGCGGTTGGGGAGGACTCGGCTGCTTTCTTGCCAAGGAATACGGCGTCCACGTCACGGGTATCACTATCTCCAACGAACAGCTCAAGGGTGCCCGCGAGTGGGCCAAACGTGAGGGCGTGAGCGACCTCACGAGCTTCGAGTACTGTGACTACCGCAAGATGCACGGCCAGTTCGACCGTGTCGTATCGATCGCCATGATTGAGGCCGTGGGCTTCAAGAACTTGGGCGAATACTACGATGTGATCAGACGCTGTCTAAAGGACAACGGGCTTGCTCTGGTACACGGCATCGCCGCTAACCGCTCGATCGAGGTGCCGATCCAGCTCTGGATCCTCAAGTACATCTTCCCCAACGGCTTCCTGCCGTCCGTGGCGCAAATGGTGACGTTTTCTGAGCGCAAACTGATTGTGGAGGACGTCCACAACCTGGGACCAGACTATGACAAGACCCTCATGTGCTGGTACGAGCGCTTCCAGGAACACCTCAAGAAGGGCAACGTCGACCGCCCAGAAGTGTTCTGCCGCATGTGGGACTTCTACCTACAGTACTGTGCCGCTGGCTTTCGTGCACGTACCATTCAGCTTGTGCAGGTTGTCTTCTCGAAGAAGTCCCCTGAACGCTACGACGCCGTGAGATAAACGGACAGTGCGGTTTTGCTGGCATCACCAGGAGCTCATCAACGCTATCTCTGATGGGGTGCCAAGGTTGTAGGAAAATGAAGCGTTGAATGGACCGATGGTTCCGCCTTCGCGTAGGTTGCGTTAGCTAGTATAGACAACCTCAAGATAATACACACACAATCTGCGGTTGTTAATCAAACTTCAATACTAGTAGTACTCTAGTATTTCTACACTTCTCTAGATGCCATCGTACTTGCCGAGACTCGGAGACTGAAGTCTATGATGTGCGCGTTCCAAGAAGTTGAGGGCGATAAATGTATGCAATATCGTCATTAAATTTTTAGAAGTTTCTTCTCTTCCAATTGCCAACAGTCCGCCGCGAAGGTTCATTCCTCTTGATCCTCGCTAGTTCATGTTAACCGGTTGCAAATCACTTCTTGTCGAAGATGTTGCCGATCATACCCGGACGCATGTAGTCCTTGGGCTTGCCAATCTCAGTACCAAGGCCGTCGAAACTGTCCACTTGGATGATGATCTCGCGCGCAGCCTCGACCTCGTCAATGAACTTTTGCTCGTCAATGGTAGCAGTGCGCTTCTGCTTACGCAATGCAGCGAGTGAGCGATCAGCCTTCACCGCCTTGGGTAGTGTAGCATTCAGAAGTGCCACACGGTCCTCCGGGTCCTTCGAGACGAACACGTTGTCGCTCAACAGGTTGCGAACAGCTGAGTCGGTCGAGATCAACTCCGAAACCTGGCGCGCCTGCTTGTCCGACGGGGAATCATACGGCAAGCCGAACGGGAACGACAATCTGCGCATGACTGGACCGACACCTGGGACAGGGAAGTTCTTGCTAATGCCAATAATGCCCTGTTGCGCTTCAAAGCAAAGCTGCGTCATGGCGTAGTCGAAAATCGTGTCAATGCCCTCGATATGGCGGTTGTTCTTGTAGAACCACATCGTCGAGTAACCCAGGTAGAGGCTCGAGAAAACATCCGCAAACCGACCCGAGATCATTTCAGCGAATTTAAGCTTGCCACCAAGCACCAACGATAAATCCGCGCACATGGCAAAGTTTTTTGCCAGTTTGTCCATTTGAGATTCGTAGTGTTTCAGCAGACCACTCTTTTTGACGCGCGAACGCGTGACAGACGTCGAGAGCGAGCCAGCCGTGTTCGAAACACCATGCTTCACCAGTTTGATCAGTTCCTTCTTAAACCCTGGAAGGTCATCTCCATGCTGGATGGTCTTGATCAGCTCGTACAAGTGAGGGTGGGCACGCGTGAGACCTTGGCCGAAAATGATCAAGGAACGCGTCAAAATGTTAGCACCCTCAACCGTGATGACCACAGGCAACGAGGTGTAGATGTTAGCGAGGAAATTGTTGGGACCCTTGCAAATACCAGCTCCTCCGAGAACATCCATGGCTCGGATGACGGTGTCACGACCACGGTCCGTGATCTGCTGCTTGCACACACCACTGATGACAGCGGGCTGCTCGTGCTGGTTGATCATAGCATTCACCATGTGTTGGCCACTGGTCATGATGAAAGCATTGCTGCCCATTGTAGCAAGTTGCTCCTGAATACCCTCCAGACTTGCGATCGGTACCTTGAATTGCTTGCGAATACGAGCGTAAGCACCAACAGCATTGACCGACAATTTGGCACCCGCAACTGCCGAAGCTGGCAGACTGATCGAGCGGCCTTCAGCCAAGCAATCCATGAGCATGTTCCAGCCGTACCCAACACGTTCCTGGCCACCGATGATTTTTGACATGGGGATGAACACGTCCTCACCAGTCACAGGGCCATTCATGAACGGAATGGAGATAGTATCGTGACGCTTTCCCATGTGAAGACCGGGGTGGTTGCGCTCAAGCAATGCCACCGTGATGCCCGGGTTGCCCTTGCCCTTCAAAAGACCCTGTGGATCACTCACATCAACTGCCAAGCCAACACATGTGGCAACAGGAGCCAGAGTGATGTAGCGCTTGCTGAATGAAGCGCGGATGCCGAGAACGCCGTCTTGCTCGCACACAACTCCCGTGTCGCGCATCGCAGCAGCATCCGAACCTGACGACGGTCCTGTGAGACCGAAGCAAGGCAGATGCTTGCCGTTAGCAAGACCAGGAAGGAAGTACTTCTTCTGCTCTTCCGTTCCGTAGCGGAGCAGCAGTTCAGCAGGACCCAGCGAGTTGGGCACACACACTGTGACAGCGGCAGTGGCGCTGCGTGTGGCGATCTTGGTGATCACGACCGAGTGGCCGTGTGCACTGAACTGCTTGCCTCCGTACTCCTTGGGGATGATCATGCCCAGGAAGCCTTTGTCCTTGATGAACTGCCACACCTTCAGAGGCATGTCCTGGTCGCGCGTGACGCTGTAGTCGTCGATCATCTCGCAGAGCTGCTGCACCTCGTTGTCCATGAAGGCCTGTTCTTCCGCGTTGAGCTGCGCCGAGTACTTGTCCAGCGTGGCGAGGGACGGCGACCCCGAGAAGATGTCGCGGTCGAAGCCCACGGTGCCGCTCTCCAGCGCCGCCTTCTCCGTGTTGGACATACGCGGCATCACGCGTTTCGCCAGTTTGTACACTTGGTCGGCCACGAACGTGCGCGTCTGCGTCTGGTGCAGCGTCTGTAGGGCCGGTACCGAGCGCGCGGCTACGAGACGCAAGCCACCGACACGCGTCGAGCTCTTGAGCAGCGCAGGAGACAGCATCGAGTCCGTAGCGAGGGTGAAGAAGAGATCCTTGGGGTCAGAGCGCGCCGATTCGGAAGTGAGATGGAGTGTCGGTTGAAGTGAACTTAGTCGTTCTCTGATTGGCTGATTCGGAA
>NBNE01000069.1:0-47926 GCA_002215365.1 Phytophthora megakarya
CACTAAGCGAGGGAGCTAAAGAGAGTGAGTGGTTGTGGCATCTCCTAAGCAAGATGGGATTGCCACAAAAGGTACCAGTGCATGTTTGGTGTGACAGTAACGCTGTCATCAGCATTGTGAAGAATGCTGGAAATCACAAAGCAAATAAGCACATAGAAATTCGATTTCTGTTCACACGGGACTTAGTAGAACTTGGTCGCCTTAAGATTGCGTATTGTGCAACGCAGGAAATGACTGCTGATATTCTTACAAAAGCTCTACTGACAAAACAGTTCCTAAAACTGAGAGAGAAGCTAGGTGTACGGGATCTAAACATTTCCTCTAGTACTTAGTGGGAGTGTTGGACGGTAGGCGCGCCTGAGCGCACCTCTTGCGAAATTGGCAGTTTGGACTGCCGGTAGGCCTCAAAATTAGTTTACGTGTACTCGGCGATATACAATTCGCAGCTGACTTAGCTTACGAGATTTGAATAAATACAAGCAGATGCGCTTACCCTGAACCTATCACAAGCATATAAAATGTATTGGGATTTTACAAAGCTAAATTTATAGTCTATTTAAAACCCAACTGCTATTGTACGAAGACATGCCCTCAACACAACATGAAATCCCAAAGTTAGGGCGACCCGAATACGGTACTGCATGGACTTTCAACTTTGCTGCGGTTGATCCTGTTGCGAAGGGTACCCCGAGATGTTAGTGCAAGCCTCGCACGCCGATTGTCCGCGTATTCTTCACGTCTCCTTTTTCTAGTCTGTTCGATGTCCACACCGATCTCAATCAGGCGAGATTCATGACGCCTGTAGAAATCACCATCTTGACGACGCCAGGGATTGCAGTGGATGTTGAAGATTCTCAGAGCGACGCAGACTCTGAAAAACATGTCATAGGACTTTCTGTCCCAGACCCATTTGTGTGAGCACACGCCCCACAAATTTTTCAATCTGCCAAAATAGTTTTCAACAATGACCCGATCGTGTGAAATGCGATCGTTTTCACGAAGCGCCTCAACACTGAACGGCGGAGCGCTGCGAACTCTCTTTTGCGGTTGAATTGTACGATAGTCGTTTTGCAGACCTTTATATCCCCTGTCGACTAAAATAGCCCAGTCATTTTCAAATCGATCTTTTGACGGGCCTTCGTCGTTAAAATCTCCTTCGCCCTCCAACTTCTGCATTGCGGAGCGATGAAATTTTTCGTTTTCTTTGAATAGGGTGATATCTGATTCTCCTCCAGGGATCCAAGGTGTACATTGGATTGCTACCCTGTCGGAAGAATAGATAGCTCCTCCTTGTGGTCGTACAAATGGTGTTTCCCGCTGTAATACTGCTTAGCCTCCAAGAACCTACCCATGGGTCGATCAGCGTGCTGGAAGGAAACATCAGTGGCATATCGCGCGCAAAGGTAGTTTTTAAAATGGTTGCCAGTGACCTTTAGTTGTTTCATCGTCCAGCGGGTTTGCGCATCCGTAACAAAGATTTCGTACAAGTACGGCTCGATGCCGGAAAGAAATTTCTTTGCCATCTTCTGAAACGGCGATGCCTTCATTCCAAACCTGGAGCAACCACTATCCCAACTTCCACAATGCTTGAGGGCTGCTAATTTCATGAATAGAACGTCCTTGGGAGCGCTTGCACTCTTCTTTCCGCGGCCCACGTTTCACGTTGACAAGACATGAGGCTCCATGAGGTCCCAGAGCTGCTCAAATTCACGCGGAGTAAAATTGCATATTTTGAGAACGCGCTCTGGGCCTTGGACGTTGAGGGCGCAGTCGTACTTAGGTGATGGCTTGTAGAACTCGTCGTCAGAGTGATCGCGATGGTCAGGTAGGCGGACTCGAGCAATTGTGCGCTCTCAAGCATCCGCCTCGACGAATAAGCTATCCCAGTTGCGCTGCGCTTCAAGATCCTCGTCGTCTTGAGTGTGTTAGGGCCGAGTTCCGGAAGGCGTCATGGTGACGGTCACGTTAGTTTGGCGAATTCGAAAATGAGTCGCTTCTATAGGACGGCAATGTGTCTACGGCACGGTACCCTTCCGCGCGGATAAGACTCTATATATAACATATGCAATTTGCTTATGGTAGAATCTTATTATTACCATTCTTAAAAGTTACCAGGTCCGCAACATGTTTGTTTACATATGCACATGGTGAACATTGATTTGCAATCGGGTATTCAACCGAATAACCGTTACTCACGCCAGAGGTCTAGTGAGATAAAAGTAAAACCTATCTAAACGAATTGTTATTGAGTTACTTCTATCATTAAGCAAGTACGAGAGAGAAGTTCAAATCCCATCTGAACTGGATGGTGCAGGCAGTTGCTGCCTGCCATTCATATGTGCGATGACGACAAGAGGCGAGGAGTGAGGCCGTCGAGGACGCAGTCCAAAGACGAGCTCACTTCCTCTTTTGCCTCCAGGTACCGAGCACAGATCTAGAGAGTAGGCTTAGAGGTTAAGAGTTTAATACACTATGAGTTAGTTTTACTCAGTGTATTGTGTTCATTTAAACACACGCAGTGAAGCGGGGGAACCCGAAGCGACGGGGGCAGTGGCGTGGCTCCAATTTACTCAAACGACAAGATCCAGAAATGTGTGGCTCCAACTTTGCAAACTAAAAGTGCAATAAAAGTGTAAATTTCAAACATGGTAACTTATATTAAATTACAGGTTTATACTTGGTAAAAACATGGGCTGTAGGTTTTCCGAAGCACGAATCTGATTGTTTTGCTATATTGGGGTAAATTTATCTTTGAAAGATTTGGTACCCGACTAGGTACGAAATCTGATTGTCATAGGCGATCTTGAAGGGACGTATGCACTTCAATGTGTCAAAGTATGATTTTAGACCATGTCTTATTGATAGTGTTGCTATCAATTCCTTGCATTCAAGCTGCTGTATTACGTCGCACATGGACGACACAACCGTGGTGCGAGAGTGTACGTAAGCCGCAATGGCCGTTCGCTTATCAGAAGACCGCATCGCAGACGCTCGAGTGGCAAGGACGTGCAAATCCGAACGACCAGGATATTCGGCATCACTGCTCCGTTTTTGGCGTTCAAAGCAAGTGCCATATCTGCCAGGACTTTGCCTGCAATGGCAACAGTGGAGACCGTTGTGCTTTCCAGTTGCAAGGGATTCCCTGGTCGGAGTTGCCGACGAACATCCCGACAGTGTCTGATGTCCCGTGGGTGGTAGGCGGCAGTCATCGCTACGATTATGCAAGTGCAACACAGCTCTGTGTCTTTTTGTCAGGTGGAAATTGTTTGTCGCCATTTGCTACGGACTTTTCTCAATGTGATGTGAGGTGTTGGGGCACCCAGTCCGGGTCGTTACTGTACAAAGGAGCTCATCCCAACAGGAACTCGAGTGATGCACAATCGTCGGATATTTGGAGTTATTCTCCAGTTTTTGGGGCCAACGGACGCTCACAAGGGCGAGTGACAACGATCGCAGGGGAAGGTACTGCGGGATTTCTTGATGGACCAACAATCACAGCCAAATTTAATCATCCTCGAGGTGTGGCGGTGGACTCGAAAGGGGTCGTGTACGTTGCGGATACTGCAAACCACTGCATTCGGAAAATCGACCCTGCAACTGGAATGGTTTCGACTCTAGCGGGTAATGGCGTTGAAGGATTTACAGATGGAGACGCTCTTTTAGCAGCTCGATTTTCATACCCGTCAGATGTTGCAATATTGGAGACGAGCGCAGGATCGACAATCACAATTTTCGTGGCCGACACAGGCAACCACCGCATTCGACAAATCCGAAGTGGAGTTGTAACTTGTCTATCGGGACTTTGTGGTGCTGGAGTTGAAACTGTGAGATTATCACAGCAACCAGAGAACCCGCATGCCGGTCTTGCAGATGGAAATCCACTTGGCGCACGTTTTGATTCTCCCATGGGTGTTGCAGTTGATGCCAATGGTATAGTATATGTCGCGGATACAGGAAATCACTTGATAAGGCGAATTGACCCAGACGGAACGACGCACACAATAGCTGGTGGAGTGGTCGCATCCGAGGATGCAGACACACCTGGCTGCTTGTCACCATGTTTGCGTGGACAACGTGGATTTCGAGATGGAAACCTGACTTTCGCTCGATTCGAGAGTCCACGTGCAATTGAAATAGGCCCCCAACGCACGTTAATAGTTGGCGAAGGCCATCGCGTTCGCCGGGTCACTTATGATGGCGGTGCAGCATCTACTACTGAGACTATTACGTCGACGAACCGCGTTGTCACCTTAGCTGGATCCAATGTACCTGGTCATATCGACGGTGAAGGCAATGAAGCAACGTTCAATGCACCAGCAGGGGTCGCTTTCGCTGCGGATGGACGAGTATACGCTGCTAGCTCTACAGACTGCACAATTCGTCAGATATCCCCTGCAGTTCTAGTCTCACGAACTGTGACTTGCTCCACTCGAGCGACACAAGTACTTCGACCCAGTGGTTGTGCATCATACGAACAACCAGTAGACGAATTATTTCTTCAGGAGACACCGACGGGCAACAACATTTTTCACAACTATCTCCAACGACAAGAATTCGATCCTGTCTTGGGTGCCGCAATTTCTGGACGAACGCTGAAGGATTGTACAGGTTCACCACCTGCAGATGCACTCGTTCAAGGAGATCTTGCACTACCTTTGCTCGATCCAGACACACAAACGATCACAACTAGTGTCTTCGAAGATCTCGAATATGGCACTACGATCAAAGTAAATTGTCCAGTAGCGTGTGATGTTACAAGTACAACCTCAAAAGTGTACGGCTCGGGGCTTTACAGCGATGTGTCTTCAATCTGCCTCGCTGCTATCCACAGCGGTGCAATTACCGCAGCACAAGGGGGTCTAGTGACAATAACTCTGGAGCGCGGAACTCAACGACCAACCAATGCGTCTCAGACAATCGGATCCACAGCAAATGGCGTGACATCACTTAGTTTACAGTCATCCCAGAATGATCGAGCTCGGCTATTCAGTATCAAGACTTATCTCCGACCAAAAGTTGAGGTGCAGTCCGTTGCAGGAGCACCAAATGCACCACTTGGATCTCAACAAGATGGTTGTGGCTATCTAGATGCACAACCTCCTTTGGGTGCTCGATTTTTGGGGATTGCAGGACTTGCCATCGCTCAAAGCCGCTCGCTCTCACGTACAGACTTTCTGTACATTGCTGATGCTGGTAACAATCGCATCCGTGCCCTATCTGCAAGTTGTGCTAAGGTTTGTGAGAATGGTGGGGTTTGTTCAGCTCCAGATGTGTGCACTTGCACTTCAGGTTGGACAGGTGATGACTGTACGATACCTGTGTGTAGTACAAGCTGTGGATCTCGACAAATTTGTGTGGGTCCTGATCAATGTGCTTGTATTCCCGGATACGGAGGTTTTCCAACATGTTCTACACCCCAATGCGTGCAAATTTGTGCTCACGGAGGAATTTGCTCGGCTCCTGATACTTGCTCTTGTACATCAGGATGGTTTGATTCGAACTGCACGACCCCAGTTTGCACCCAGACTTGTGGTAATGGTGGAAATTGCACAGCACCAAATACTTGCACGTGTTCTGATGCGTGGAAGGGAACTGATTGTCGTGTACCAGTGTGCACTCAAACTTGTAGCAACGGTGGAAGTTGCGTCGCACCCGATTCGTGTTTGTGTGCAGCCGGGTGGAGCGGATTTGACTGCAGTCTTCCTATTTGTCCTCAAGGGGATTTTGTGCCACACCCAAGTGGATATGCTAATGCTTTATCACGTCCATTGTCGGTTGAGAGCTACGTACCCTGCGATTTTGCTCAATGGTGTCTTGAAACTGGTGAGTTCGACTGTCTTCACCGTTTGTATTCAACGTCCAGTCCAGTAGTGACTGCATCAAGCGGATTAGCTGCTAAAGGGCAGACACCACCATCTTACGATAATTGCTTGCTTCTGGAGTTGGGCGACGATGCACTTTCACAGTTCCAGTATCTCTCCGAGCTCAATGCAACAAGTGGATTCTATCGCTTTGCGCCTGTCCAGCCGTACGGTTGGGATACTACTGCGCCGTGGAGAGGTATATCAAAGGCAGAAATTGGGTTCTCTCCGCCGTTTCTTCTAACAAGTGATCGACAGATTGCTCTCGTAGAGCGCAGACGAATTGTACAAGGCGTCTACGCTTGTGCCCATGGAGGAAGTTGTGTAGCTCCAGATGTGTGTCAATGTGCTTCCGGTTGGGCAGGTTTTGATTGCCGCACTCCAGTTTGTTCACAAGGATATTATTCATCAAATCAAACTACTTTTCTAGCAGCAGACCCACCAACTGCAAAACATTCAAGACAACCGGTTTCCAACCCGACATACGCCGCTACTGTCGAGCAGATTGCTTACACTCAAGTTACTGTTACCACACAAACTCGAGGTGGTGTGCGCTATCAGCCATTGCAAGGGGGTTATGCGTGTTCGATCCGCAGTATCACTCAATGGGAAAAACCATTGACACCTGACGGATCTCCAGCCTACTACTTCGACCATCCCAATTATTATTCACGCTACATGGATCGCAGTTTGTCAGCCGATGGGCATTATCACACACAGTGGACAGGCATGGCGTGGCCACCGCTTTATACACTATCCAATCCTCCGTTAGATGACACTAGAGAAGGTTGGAGACGTGGTGGCACTTGGAGCTACATATCCGGTCGAACTTGGCAAAAAGGTGTATGTCTTCTAGAATTCAACCGTACCTGCTCTTCGGGTTTGCACGCTACAGACCTTTTGACAGGAGAACAAAATATTCTGGTAGTTGACACGGATGCCTCATATCGGCCACAAGTCACGTATACTGCACAAGATGCCGTTCGCAAAGGCTTTTGGAACTCCACAGAATTTGGTGACTGCGTAGATCTTGTCGTACGTGGTTGTTTCAACAATGGTACGTGTGTGGCTCCTAATGTTTGCGAATGTGCTGCCGGGTGGACTGGTACGGATTGTTCGATACCTGTATGTACTCAAACGTGTATGAATGGAGGCAACTGTACGCTTCCAAACACTTGTACATGTACATTAGGATGGACAGGAACAGATTGTTCAATAGCACTATGTGCTCAGGAATGTCGTAACAATGGAACATGCATAGCACCTGACCAGTGTAATTGTGTCACTTGGGATTCAAAGTGGCGTGATGGTCGTGAAAATGGTGGAAAACCTGTTTTCCAGCTGCCTGATGGAAATGCACAGCTCACAGGTTACACGGGATACGATTGCAATACTCCGATCTGCGTTCAGGCTAAACAATTCATTTTGAATGTGGCATCTCGTTCGTCCAGTGATTTTCGTGCGTTGCGTGGAAATTACGACAGCGCCACTGCAATTCGAGATTGTAGCACTTACCGTTGTCCTCAATATGATGTGGAACTCGTTGCCAATGATGGACATACTTTTCAAAGTGGTTGTTCCGTCGGCGACCCTGATCCCAATCCTACGCGCAATGTTAATCTCACACGTGCTATTCAGATCCAGAATTTGTTAGATTACCGGGACGATCTCAATATTGCTCGTATGTCCGACGACTATCTGTGTGGAAATAGAGTTTGGGTGCAAGGTGATATCGAAAACAACAACGGGACAAACCGCGTACTTCGTACAAACTACGTCAATGTTACCAAAAAGGATGATGTCACATGGGAGTACGGAATTTCTACTCCGGGTGAAGGAGTTTATGAATGTTTCAACTTGGGTGCTTGTGTAGCTCCTGATGAATGTGCGTGTGGCGATGGGTGGACGGGTATTGACTGCAATACTCCACTTTGTCGCTTTCAAATGGCTGATAAAGACGCAGGAGTCTCATCCGGATGCCGAAATGGCGGTGTGTGTGTTAGTAAAGACCAATGTCGATGCATCACTGTGAATTCGACACTTTATGAGAATTACCCAACAGCACCAACAGGACTTACCGGGTACTTTGGGTCTGATTGCGCTTTACCGATCTGTATTCAAGGCGTCTTCGACCCCCTCTGCAATGCAAGTATCGTGGCAAAAGATCTTAATCTAACCAGTGGAAACATTACTGGCGTTAACAACATGGCCAGTAGTATCGTTAGTAGTGGCGATGGCTGTTACCGCTGTAAGAATGGTGGACTTTGTGTCGCTCCCGATGTTTGCACCTGTGCAGATGGCTGGTCTGGTTTCGATTGTTCGACTCCTTCGTGCGAATTGTCCAAGGCAGTCACAGCTTCGGTTCGCAAAACTTTATTCACGGTGGACGAGCTCAAAGTCGAAACGTTTCGTACTGATCCGTGTGGCAATGGAGGTGGTCGATGGGGAAAAGAGATTTTCAACGGTGCTCTGGTTGGCCAAGGCAATTGTACACTTCCAATGAAGTGCACGTGTTTGTGCCGAAAACGTTACGATAAAGCAGTTTGCAAAGCTACTGGTGAACTTTGTGATAAACCTTGGCATGATCTTTTCAGGCGATGGAGATCCATCCCTCCAGGTTATGTGTATGGTACTCGCGACTGTGTTGATGGTTTCCAAGGAATCGAGGACGCCGATGGTGATTTTCAGAGTTGTCATCTGCAGATTTACGTTCCATCCGCCTGGCGACGATACACCATCAGTGTGGTCGCTATCATCTCGATAATTGCTCTGATTGTCCTCATAGCTTGGTACTACATCCGCAAGAAAGTCCGAAGAGCTCTGTTGTTAGCCAAGGCTGAGCGTCGTCGGTCACGAAAGAACTCGGAGGAAAATATGATGAAGCCCAAGCATGGAGCTTTCTCACACGCCAAGAACGACTAACAGTTTGGTGAAACACCTCAGCAATAGACGAAGACATTTTCTATTATCTTCGGCATGTTTCCTGCTTGCAAATTACTTCTGAAGTATTTCTTGTAGAGCAATCGCTACGAAACCAGCATCTGAATAGGAATCTGTGACGACGTTTGTTGCCGCTGTTCATCCTCACCTTGCTGGCCATTAGCCACAGCAGGCGTTTCAGCAGCCGTAGAGAGAGAACCGATAGCATTCGGGGCTTCAGCAGCACGTAAATACTCGTCGCGACGGCTTTGCGACTCGCTCAAAAACGTTGTCAATGCTCCAGGAGGACCAGAACTGCCAGATTCTCCTGCCACACTAGCTGCCAGAGGCTCGATACTCGGAAGTAACTCCTCTTCTTGTTTCACACGCGCCAAGATGAGTCCCTCGAAGCAGTTGTCACGTGGTGGCAGGCTAAATTCGCGCCGATCTTCGGGTTCCACATAGCGCTCAGCTGAGCTTCCAAACTCCTCAAGTACAGCAGCACATATAGTCTCGACCTTACGCTCCAATACCGAGAGAGATGGGAACTCGTTCATCACACGCATATACCAGTCGTTCATTTCCGCTGTCGACTCAAAGTGATGACGGTACAGCGGACGGAAGGTGGGAGTGCCCTCCAGAAATACTGTTCGGATGTGGTGCTCTCGTGCCTGGCGATGGAACGGCAATTGACGATCGAGCATAATGCGCTCCCAACCGTAAACACCGTGACGAGCCATGCCGTAAAAGAGACCCAGATCGTGAATCCAAGGACACCACCACACGGGTAAATCCGCTACCAAGCTCTGCTTTCCGGACTTCAGGAAGGCATCCAAAATATCGCGCTTGGTAGACAGAATATCTAGAACATCCTCTAACAATTGAGTACGTCGCATGGTAACCCAAGCTGTGTTACGAGCCTTTAGTCCATGTGCCAAAACACCCTCGAACGCATCCACAAACTCGATGCCGATAAGATCGCCTAGCGCAACAGCACGCTGGTCCGAACCTAGCGGATCCGCACGCATACGCGCAACCTCACGGCACTTAGGAGCAAATTTTGTTTCGTAAAACGTGCGTGCTTGAGTTGCGGTCTTGTTCAGGTTGCCCCACTCCACAATATTGCGCCAAGACATGCTATCTGTCTCCCATGAAAACTCTCGAGCATGCTCTGTCACGAACGGCAGCATCGATGGTGTGGCTCTGCCATCGGGAGCAACAACTGCCCGCTTTGCTAAAATCCGAGGTGCGCCGTGAAGCGCCATCATGTACGCGAAAGAACGGCGTTCTTCTTTGGTCCAATCTGAATTTTTCAAGCGGTGCTGGGGTGGAGGTGCCACCGTAGCTTCCGGGAGTTGACGAGCATTGTGCAATACTGCCATATGCCGAAGAATATCTACCTGGGCGAGTTGCATGGCCTTTAGCTCCAGCCGCCGCAACGTCAAAGAGCGCGCACGCATTTCCTGAGCAACTTGTCGTCGTTGCTCAATGGCTGTGCGTTCCTTTTTGTACCTCTCCTTTTCGTGCCTTCGCTTCATTTCCTCTGCAGACAGAAGCCAGCCAAGCAAACGATTCATGTGTTGCACCTCTGGTTGCTTGAATGAGCTGGCAGCTGCAGTTATATCGCTTCCAGTCATTGCAGCAGTCACCACACTAGAGCTGTCGTTGCTCTTGGCGGTACTGTCATTGCTTGTAGCACTTTCTGAGTCGACATCACTCATATTCACATCGTTTTCAACTGGCTTCTTAACCAGATCTGCGGCCAGCCCACCATTTGGATGGTCGGAGCCACCTCCATTGCTTACTTCGTGGGCAGCTTTTTCTAGTCTCGCAAAGTACAAACGCGGGTCTGCAAGAATTTGGGCACACCGCCCATACCCGTGAAGGAATACACCCATCAACAAATTTCGGTCAGCATCCTCGTTCCACCACGGAGTGATTTGAGTCCAAGGTGGGCGCTCACCCAAGTCAACCAGTTCAATATGCGGAACGAGCTTATCCACCCCATAGTGTTTGGCACGTTCATCGATACTAGCGGAGGAACCAGGCCTCGGCTTTGAGTTTTCACCGTCATTCTTGTACAGATCATCGCACACGTCACAGGCAGTAGTCATCAACTGTTGCAGCCGTTGAAGCATATCCAGTCGAACCAGCATACGTCGACCTCCACCCTGCTTTGATTTGAGCACGAAGTCCTCTTCTTTGAGAACTGCCGACAGCCCTTCTTCATCAATAAGATTTTCCTTCTGAGCGAACGTGGCAGCGTGAATGGATGCTTTCACGAAAATAGAATCATCCTTGCGCTGATCACACGCAAGGCCAGACACATAAATAAATCCACGCGCAAAGCGCTCCACTTCCCTCACAGAGCGGCTACCTCCACTTTGGCTTCGAATGATGTCCCAGCGACCAAATCCATAGTGCATCAGCGCACGCTGCAGTCGGTCACGCCCATTCTGAGTCCATTCGCGAGGCGCATTCTTCTCCTCGAGTCGTTCACGCTCTTCTCTTTCCTTCTCTCGCTTCTCTTGTTCATATTCATCATCTGAGATACTACCATCGGAAAAGCTGCCACCATCACCAAAGCGCGCCACGCGAGTTCGTTTGCGTTGCTGCGGTAGCAAGTCTTCGGCTTCAATTGGATCTGGTTCGTTTAGACCCACAGCCTTCTTCCAAAAATCAGGGTCGTCAAGATCCACATCGTCAGAAGTTGTAGCCGATACAAAACTTGCTTTCGAGAAGCTTGATTGTGCTTGCTCGGTATACTGAACGATCTGTGACGAACGCTGCAAGATTTGATCAATGTCTAGCGCACAAAACTGCTCACCAGCAGTGTCATCGTCGCGGAATACATCATAGGCACCTCGCTTTAGAAGTTCGTCAATTTCCTTGGATTCTTGTGCCTTCGCGCTCTTGTTTCGCTTTTTGCCACCCTCTTCCTCATTTTCACGACGCATATGCGTAAGCACGGCCTTATCCAGTCCCAGTTTCAGGGAGGCCTTGTGGAACATGTGCATCTCATAAGTCTTACGAGTGATGAGACGATAAATTTTCACTGAGTGTGTTTGACCAATACGATGTGCGCGGGCTTGAGCCTGCAGATCATTTTGAGGATTCCAATCGCTATCAAAAATGATGACAGTGTCTGCAGCTGTCAAATTTAGTCCCAAACCGCCAGCCTTGGTCGATAGTAGCATCACAAATCGCTTGTAGTCGGGATTTACGAAGCGATCAACAGCAGCTTGACGATCATTACCACGAATGTTACCGTCCAATCGCTCGTAGAGGTGTCCGCAGAAGCGCAAATAATCCTCGATGATGTCCAGCACACGAACCATTTGACTAAAGATGAGCACTTTATGTCCTCCATCGTTCAGCCGTGGTAGCAACTTATCAATAAGCACCATCTTGCCGCAGCATTTTACCATCATTTCGTGGCGCTGTGCCTCCGTCGTCAAACCTTCATTCAAAATTTCCTCAACACCGTTGTTGAGATAGGGGTGGTTGCAGCATTTCCGGAGCTCCATCATGACATTCATCAGATTCGGCACGTTCCGCGGGTTACCGCCACGGTTCAAGAATGCTGTGTTTCTCTCGTAAATCGCACGGTACCATTGTTTCTGAACCGGAGTGAGTTCAACCTCAACAATGGTCTCCTCCTTTGGAGGCAACGACTTTTCGACATCCTCCTTAACACGACGTAGGAGATATGGCTTCAGCATCTTGTGCAGATCAGCCACTTGCTGAGCCTCATGAAGGTCACCAAACTTGTCAAGGAAATCGGCAACACTTGGGAATGATCTTCCGTCCAAAAAATTAAGTAGCGCCCACAGCTCTTCAGTCTTATTCTGGAGAGGAGTACCCGTGAGAAGCACACAATGGTCGCGACGTAGAGAACGCATCTGTTCCACGAGCCGCGAGGACTGATTTTTCAGTCGGTGCGCTTCATCGACCACAAGACATCGCCAATGAATTTTGGAGAGGACAGCAATGTCCTTAATCGCCACTTCGTACGTTGTAACTAGAATGTTGAATCGGTACGGCTTTTTCCTGTCAGGACGAAGATTTTCATCCAGGTAGCTAAACTCAAAGTCGCGGATTATTTCGCGAGCGGCACTATTGCCGTGGTACACGACACAGTTCATGGTAGTCCACATTTCACATTCGTTTTGCCACTGCACGATCAGTGACAACGGCGCCACGATCAAGAAGGGTCCTCGGATTCTGATCTTGGGGTCATCGCGAAGGAGATTTAGAAACGAGAGTGTCTGAATGGTCTTACCCAGCCCCATTTCGTCTGCCAGAATACTTGGTCGCTCATTGTACCAATTCCAAAGCAACCAGTTCAAACCCTCCAGCTGATAAGCACGGAGTGAAAGTGACTTATCCTCGCCAAACTTAGGTGATTCCTCCAATTTGCGGTATTCGCGAATGCTTGGACGCGGCCGTGCCTTCCACATCTCCACATCCAGAGTAGCAATCGACGCATTATACTTGGCAAGAGCAGCATCGTCCTTAATGTCACACGCACGTTCCCACGTCGCTTCCGTGTACGGCAAGATTCGCCATTTGATGTAATAGCGCATTCCGTCGTCAACAGGAGCATCCGGGAAGTTTGGATCAGCCGACATGGGTGTGTCCTTGCGATGTGCAATAATGCGATGAATCTCGAGGTATTCAGGGTTAAAGTACTCGAGTTCATCGATGGCAAGTGAATCCTCGTCCAGATCGCCCGTTTGTCGATGAGGATGATGGAGACGATGTTGCTCTTTCTCATGGAAACGCTTGATCTTCTGTTTGTTGGTTAGTGGGTCAAGATCCAGCAGCACTTGCTTCGTCTCCCAGGACGCGTGCATGTAGGCGAATCCCTTCCACTTGATCAAATACTCAGCGACGGTAGCTTTCTTCGGAGGATTCGTAAACAACTGCGCAGAATCAGGAGCTGCTGGTTCCTCCACTTCTCGTTGTCGTAGTCCCATGATCTTGTCAATCACCATATTGGTGGGCACGGCCTGCTCTTCAGTGGGTTTTGTCTCCTTCAGTGTGCTCGTGTCCAATTGGAACTCAGCTTCGTCACTGTCGCTGTCGTCTTTGCGTTTCTTGTGTTTCTTGTATTTCTTCTTGTAGTCGTCACTGTCACTGTCCAGATCGTCGTCGGAATTAGGCACGTGATAGGATTTCCTCTTCTTATTAGCACCTCGTTTACTATGACGGCGCTCGTCCAGTTGCTCCGCCAAGAGTCGATCGTCTTCCACCGTCTTCTTGGGCTTCTTGTCCATCACACGACGGGTGTGGCACACCTCACACTCGCGTGTGCGTCGGTCCTTATTCGGATGCTGGCAGGAGGCGCAGATCCAGGGCTTTTTCGCGGGTTTAACCGGCTGCAGCTTGCGCTGTCGCTCCTTTTTGGCCTGGCGGTTGGCCAGATTCGTGTTAAACGCCTTCAGCTGCGTGAAGTCGTCGTCCGGCTTCTCGCATAAGGGGCAGACGTAGGCGTCGAGCGCCTCCAGCTCCTCTTGCGTCAAGATGAGGCCGCAGCAGCTCGGATGCACCCAGCCGTTGCAGCCGCCCGAGCCGCGGATGCACTCGATCATGATGCCGGCGCCGTCCGCCTGCTGGCAGACGCAGTACGGCGTGGGGTCTGGGGTCGCCATGGCGCGTGCAGGAGGAGGGGGACCGGGGGGCCGCGTGGAACGTTCAGTCGCGTCCTTGTCTCTCGCTCTCAAGCCAAACTGCCACCTTCTCCTCACACCACCATTTGCTTCCAATACATCAGCAGAGATAATTTATAATAAGGTAAGAACCCTACACCTGATCAAGATTTAACTCAAAGTGGACCGTAAAAAGAAGATTCAACGAGTATTTCTAAGGGTGGAAATAAGGGTGGAGTTAAGAAATGAACGACTATTTACGAGTGATTTAAGGACAACTTTATTTTAACCAAACACATTTTGAGAAGAATAATTTCTACGGATTCAGTTTTATTTTAAAAAGTACAATGTACTTTTATCTAAATCGAGGTGCCAATCGATTGATTTACTAAGTTACCATGCTCACTCCGGTACCATTCAGTTGATCTATCAACGCTTGCGCGACGCATTTCCACTTTGATAGCGTCAAGTACGGGTATCTTGTTGAGTCCAAAAACATTTGCTATTCTAAATCCTTTGTTTTTTGGAACAAGCCTTACTTTAAAAATCTCTTGATGATTATTGTTGTCATCGCGTTCTGGATCATTACTATCCGATAGCATAACCACAACTTATCCAAGCAAAGCTCCTGGTGAAGACACCAAGCTAATGAAGGAAAATCAAAATCGGCAAAACCACTGCCTTGGGATCACATCTTATACAGTTAATCACGAAAATGATTGTATCTAAAACTCATATGTGAAGGATTTCTTGGCGATCAGCTCAGCGGCTTCCTTCTCCGCGTCTGGATCCAGCACCGCAACGTATTCGCTGTTTATTGTGGACGGAGATTGGTCGAGTCCCATATCCTGACCGCGTTTACCCTTGCTTCGGGACAGTCCCAGTCGTCGTCGACTATTTGGCTTGTTGGTCGCTCCAAACAGCGGTGCTGGAGGTTGTCCTTGTTGTTGAGTCTGCTCTTGTTGCTCAGGTTGTTGATGTTTTTGCGGCTGTGGACTCTGTGTAGGACTCTTTTGTCTCTTTTGCCAAGGTTTTTGCGGTGGCTCCTGTGCAGCACCAATCACGTGAACTGTGTAATTATCTTCCTGGTTTTGTGGCGGTTGTTGCTGTTGCGGTTGTTGCTGAGGCGGAGA
Source organism: Phytophthora megakarya (assembly GCA_002215365.1). Lineage (NCBI taxonomy): Eukaryota > Oomycota > Peronosporomycetes > Peronosporales > Peronosporaceae > Phytophthora > Phytophthora megakarya. The sequence continues at coordinate 15,565 of NBNE01000069.1, forward strand.
CTGGCGCTGAGGCTGATGCTGCTGATTGTTTTGTCCATTCTGGGGAGTTTTGTCGTGGATAATGAACGAGTTGCCGTTATCATCATATTCCACATCCGTCAAGTGTTTCATATCCATAACGAAGCGCCCGACATCTGCAACGCAGAAGAGAATCGAAACACCAAGCGATGGACCCGTCTTGACGACCATGTCAGGGTCCCACACAAGAAACACAAACGCATAGAGCCAAGTGAGGATCTTGCAGCGCAACATGTTGCGTTCAAAATGTTCGGGTGACGGGAAAATCGAGCTCGATATCTTGGGTCCATACACAAGCATCACAGCCAGTACCATGGGCACCCACGCCAACGTGTAGAGCGTCTGCAGCTCCTGTTCCGCCTGCACATTCTCGTCCGGGCACTGGAAAAACGACGCCACCAGCGACGCCGACAGATAAAACTCCAAGCCGCACACCAACATGGCCTTGAGCGAGTTCTCGTACAGTTCGCCCAATCCCTTGAGCGGTTGATCCACCAGCTCCCGTACCGCCGGCGCCATAGTGGCCACGGTCGCTGCCATCTTCACTTCTGAAGTTGCCAACCGGCTATTCGTGCTGACTACATGAGGTCCGACACTTAATTTGAAGTGGCCCACACGTAAAATCAACAGTTCTTCGGTTTACATCACTCAAAGATTTATCTAAGACTAAGTAAAATGGAGTGGGGTCCTTTACAACCGATCTTGGCGCTCTTGGAGACAGAAGACACCGCGCAGGACTGCAAGCAGATGGACGCCACGTTGGCACAAGCGCTGGGAGGCGATGATCTTACGATGGCGATGCGTGCGGCCTCCATCGCGCAGTTAGACGCGGCTTTAGGCCGCTCGGAGCAGTATCCGGCGAGTTTTCTACTGTTATTGACGGCTAAAGCGGCGAAATTGGAGCATGCGCGGCACCAGGAGGAGCTGGTCGAGGCGCGTGTGACACTGCTGCGTCAGATCTCGCAGTTGCTACTTACTGTGCCCATGTCAATGGCATCTAAGGAGATGAAGAGACTCAGTGGACTGTGTGAGCAGTACGCACGGCTCTCTGTGGACATGCAACAGAGTATTAAGGCTGTGTACCCACTCCGGACCTTTCTACGTCGCTATTATGACCACCACGCGGTGCTCACGCCGCTGCATGCGCAGTGGTTGTATTTATGTCTTCATTCCAAGTGTTATTTTGCAGCTATGGAGCTACTAGATAAGTGAGTTAGCTCTCTTGCGATAGAGGAGAAGGAGACGGTTCTAATGAGGTGTTTGTTGTTGCTAGGACGTTGGTGGAGATCCATTCGCAGTCACATTTAGTCACGTGTGTGGACTTTTTGGGCTATGCGTACTATGGAGGACTGCTCTATCTTGGCGAGAAGAGGTACCAAGACGCATTGGACTTGTTCCAGTTGGCTATTACGGCTCCTGCAGTGTCACTCAGTGCTTTTGTGATTGAAGCGTACAAGAAACTGTTGCTGGTGACGCTCATTTTGCGGGGTGAACCTGTGGTGCTACCCAAGTACACGCCGTTCGTGGTCACGCGTCACGTGGAAAACCACTGCACGGCGTACGCTGATTTGGCCAACGCTTTTGTTGTGGACAAGGACTTGGCAGCAGTACTGGAGGTTGTGACCAAGAACGAAGAGTTGTTTATCCAGGAAGGCAACTTTGGACTCGTGAAGCAAGTCGTGCAGGCGTTCAAGCAACGAAAACTGCTGCAACTTACGCGCACATACGCCACAATTGAGCTGACAGAGATTGCAACGGCTGCTGGTATGTCAAGCAGCGATGCTGTTGCAGCCGAGAAAATGCTGCTGACGCTGATCTCCAACGGCCAGATGGACGCTATTATCGATAAACAAAAGGCCATGGTGCGTTTCGTGCTTGAGAACGAAGATGGAGGAGCATACCAGGAGGAAGTGCAAGGAGAAGCTACGAGAAAGTTGACAGATGGACGCTATTATCGACAAGCAAAAGGCCATGGTACGTTTCGTGCTTGAGAACGAAGACGGAGGAGCATACCAGGAGGAAGTGCAAGGAGAAGCTACGAGAAAGTTGCAGGAGGAGATGGAGAAACTTGTGATGGTTGCGTCCCAGCTGCGATACATGGACGTGGAGCTTGTTACGAGTGCCAAATTTCAGTCTCGCCTGCAGAAGGACAAGGAGCGACGTTCTAGAACGAACATGCTGCACAACCAGCAAAGCGATGAGCGTATGATCGTCGACGGTGCTAGTGGCATGGACACGATGGAGTAAGCAACGAGTAACAAGATAAAATCCACAGCACAATGACAAGTGATTGTGCTGATACGATAAATGGTTGCACCAGTCTGGTTTTGAATACGTCATATTGAGCGCTACATGTATTGAAGACACATTCTATTGAGTACAATCGATCTCATTGCATGACGAGCGCCAGTTGAATCCTACGTTGGCGCACAAGTGACACCGGGTTCTTCATGCGGATCACTCGGCATAACGTCGGGTTACCAGCATTAAATACACGGTAAATGCTGTACGTGGACCCATGAATTGCTGCCTGATCCAGCTCGTTCATACTAATCTCGAACACACCCTTCTCCATCGTCCTTGTAGACTTCACCTCGATATACTCCACCACTTTACCTGCACTTGATAGTGTAAGGTCGTACGGAAGACCAGATTCTTCTTGCTCGTTTACCCACTCGACTGTCATGTTCGATTCGCTTTCAGCATGTTGCTGCTTCAACTGGTTAAACACATACTCCTCACCCCAGCGACCGATTGCTTCTCGTTCTTCCTTCGACATCGTGTTTGACAAAGACAGGGTCTGCATGCCAGGGCCTGACGATGGAGGAAGCTGTGAATGATACGGAGCTGCACTTCCATTTGCTGTTTGTACCGGAATCGGCGGATAACGAGGTCTTTGCGTTTGCATGCCATAATTTTCACCACTACCAGACGTGTTGTAGTTCGCTGTTGGCGGCAAAGGTGGAAAAGGAGGCATCAAAGTATCATGATCTGGTTGGTAGTTTTGTTCGTGAGAAGCGTAATATTTCTTCACAGGAACATCTTCTGCAGCGATCTCTCCATCTTCCATGTCCACCGAAACACGCTTTCGATTGGATGTTTCAAGTGTTGACGACGCAATGGCTTCGATGCCTTCAACTTGTTGCATCCACAGGTTTTCAACTTCGCTGGAAGGTAGTGGAGGTAAACGTTGAGTATCCACTAGCCATTTCTCTCTCATGAGCGCGCTGGGTTGCAACAAACTGAGGTACAATAAATTGGCAACACTAGAAGCAACACCTGCACCAAACAGCTTTCGAGATATCTCCATCAACACTGGAGAGAGAGCGCTCGCTTCTTCGTCTCCCGTCACAGACTGCAAGTACAAGATGCTCTTGGATACATCAAGGAAGCACTGAGCTGCCGCATTAATCCCCCGACGGAGGCTGAAACAACTCCCAACTCTGTACACCACTTGAAAGCCATCGTGTCCGTCAACCAGCACGCACTGCAGCTCCGACGCCAATTTTGCAATCGAGTCGTGATTTAACTGGTCATACAGTTGCCGGTTGTTGTGGTGCAGAAATCGCTGAGCCAGTGCGAATGCAGTATGAATCTTCTCGTGAAAAGCCTCACTTGCAGAGTGCTGTGTGGTGAGCACACTGATATCGTACTGCAATTGTTCTTTCAGGGACTTCATTCCACAAAACTTGGCGAGGAACCTATGTATGCGCTGTACCTCGCTCGTGTCTTCATCGTTCACGAAATAGTTCCACGGGAATAATCCGAGCACTGGTACCTGTCCTGCCTGCTGCAGATCGTCCTTGGACAGTTCCGTTTGGTCGTTAAAGTACATGTCGACAGCTGATCCCCATCGTTTGTTCTCATCAATCGTCGGAAAAACATTCATGCGTTGTAAGTTGCTTTGGAGCTCCTTGATATCCTGTTCGGTATCCGAAGATGATGTCAAAGCGAACATAGTTGCCCAGGTTTTAACTAAAAGTTGTCCGAGCTTTAACAGCTTCTTCCTACCCTTCTTGTTGTCGAGCTGAGACGACTTGGTGAAGAGACGTTGTAAGTTGCTTTGGAACTCCTTGATATCCTGTTCGGTATCCGAAGATGATGTCAAAGCGAACACAGTTGCCCAGGATTTGACTAAAAGTTGTCCGAGCTTTAACAACTTCTTCCTACCCTTCTTGTTGTCGAGCTGAGACGACTTGGTGAAGAGAACAAACACCTTACACCATGTGCTTGCTTGTTCTTCGAGATGTGTGGATAACGTCGAAATCTTCGCCAAAGTGAGCAAAGCATCCAAATCGTCAGCAAGTGATTCAATCTGAACCATCTTAATGTCTTCGTAGTTCTTGCGCTTTTTGCTGCTGTCACCCTTATCTGTAGATAAATCCTTAGTGAGGGACATCATCAACTTCTGAACCTTCAGCTCGTTCTCTGTGGTTGCGTGGACAGGTTGATCCTTTGAACTGCAAAACATCAGGTCATGGTTAGACCCGCCAACGCTTCGGACTGGTAGCCACGGAGTCGACTTTAAGGTCTTCTTAATTTCCTTGGTTTCTGCTTTTGACAACGAACGTTTCTTCACCTTCTTCGAGAGCGCACACAGAAGTGGTAACAGCTTCTTTTTCCACAACTTGGCTTTCTCCGATTCACTTTTGGTTCGCTTTCCCAACAAGTGACTTTGTTGTCCAGCAATCATTTCACACAAAAACGTCACGGATGGCTTCCTCTGTACACCACAAATATCCACGAAGAACTCACACAACGTCTTAGGATATAGTGCTTCCAATGCAATCAACTCTCCGTTGTGCGTAGTCGATGACCACACTGCATTTTTCGTACGAATGAATTGGTGCTCGTTTCTATCATCTGCCGGTGTGAATATCATCATTTTGCATGAAAATGCTTTCGTGATCTCATCCCGACACGTATCAGAGCGTTGACATTCTTCCCACAAAAACAAGTACATCCGGATCATTTGATCAATCTTCAACGTAGGTATCGATGTTGAATCGACTGATAGACGCGAGATAATTGACAGCAAATCTGTAGCGGTCGGAGAGGTCTTCATGCCAAGGATTCGTCGGGAAAAATCTTCACTCTTCCAAGTTATTGAGCTGAACGTAACCATGGAAGGAGAGAGCAAGCGTGTGACTGCCTCCACTGAGTGCCATAGTTCTGTTGAGCAGTGAAAGAAGCCATCGGACCCTTTCAACCAGCGATATTGTCTCCAGAAGTCCAATGTATCATTCTGATCGCCGGAGTTGGTAGAGTCAACATTGCCAGAATTTTCATCGTCATCTTCGATTTTCCAATACTTGTCCAAGTGCTGTGCCAGGTACGTCGAAACGCTGCATTTCACAGCAGTATCGCCCTCTGCTTCGATCCATTTGAGCAATTGCTTCATTCCAGCTTGCGACCGTGTGTCTGATGAAAGACTCGTAACGTCAAACAACAAAGGCAACTCGCAAACAGAAACCAACAACTCCCGCCACTGCTCGTCCTTTGTTCCCTTCGACAAAGTCGCATTCGTATCGGAGAAATACTCCCTTGACACAATCGCAAAGTCATCCTCATTTTGACTAGGTTCCAGAGATCGTGTTGTGATCCAGGTGACGAGATCAGATTTTTCTTCAGTCACGGATGGCAGGACTACGAACAAGTTTGGAGTATCAACACCAATAACACGACTGCTGCTTATGGCAAGAACCATATTGGCTTTCACTTCTGCTTGCATCGGACAGTTGCGGCAAGACACCAAATGCGAGGACACGAACTTTCCGTACTCGATCACCATCTCAATATCCGGCTTAGCATTGTTACTACCATCAGTAGGTGAGCGAATCATTGCCATCTTCGGAAGGATGTGGTGTCGAATCAAATCATGATCTTCCATCACATGAATACCAACATCATTCAACAGGAATGCACGCAGCTTTGGGTTCTTGCTAATTTCCTTTGTGAAATTATCATCCAGGATACGAAGGTCGCCATAGAATTGGTAAGATTTCCCGCTTCTAGCAGCATCGTTGCCCACTTGTACACCAGATACAAAGAGCGAGTCAAGAGCCTCAGCTAACGAGATCCACCGTGTGGTGTCTCCCTTACGTCCCCTTAATTGAAGAGGGAAGCACTTGATCAACCGTAATTCCTGTCGCAGCAAATTAGAGTGTCGATCCTTTCGCCAAAGTTTTGCAAGCAGTGATAATATCTTCACCGTCCAGTCAATGTCATTCTTGTCAGCCGAAAGCGAAAGAACTCGCATCAAGTGCGACGATTGAAGCTGCTCAATCCGCAATTGACTTTTCATCGATGCCAGCATGCCTCGAGAAAGTGTAGGATGCAGGAAACGCTTCTTAAATGTCGATGCGAGGACGTCATCACTCAGTGCTTCCAACAATACGCCTGTGCTTTCGCTTGTGTCACGCCCTGTTAATTCGATGCAGTCAATCAGGTTCTCAGGACTCTGTAGTTCCACAGACTGGGTAGACGAAGCACAAGCGAGCCACTTGACTTGACGTAGCTGACGCATGACTTCCGGAATGATACTCCGGAAAGGGGCCTGCACCTCGTTTTCAAGAGGCAGCAGTGAAAGCAAGTGTAAAATTGCAGCAATCGTTTTCGGATCATCAGATTCCCCGCCATTCGTTTGGTAGCTTTGCAAGTTGGATACGTATCTGGTTACTGCTGCACACACAAGCTTCGGGAACTTGGATACAAGCCACTCATTCCACTCACTTCCATTCGTAATCGCTTCTCGAGAACTTGGGATTTCAAAGTCTCCCTGTACGATAAAGCGGAAACCATAAGACCTCAGCGGAAGGTAACAGAACACCTGCTGAAGCGGTGGTCGGTCGCTTGGGTCGCGAAAGTCTTCTTCGTGAAGCGCAACAGGGAACGCAAGCGCGATCTCAGTCGGATGACTACGGTTGAATAGAGACGGAGCCACCAGTTTTTCCTTCACAACTAACCAATTCTGCTGGATTACTTCCACGCTGCTCTCGCTCTTCTTCACTTGTGAATATAGCTGAACAAGTTGAGTATTTCCTTGCAATCTTTGTTCCTTCTTGAGAAATTGTAGGGTATGCTGTCGAGTCAGATCGCGCAGCCGAAGCTCACGAATGCGTCGAAGAAATAGCAATACAGAAGACTCGAAAGCCATAAGCGACTGCGAAATATCATCCACCCTCTGCACTGATGCATCATTAAGAGGCAGCACAAATGTCGTACCACGACGTTGTTTCCATTGAGCGACGTCGTCCAACCAATACGGTAAGATGTACCCCATGCCATCTCCGTGCTTTGAGTTCTTGGCATGAAAGCAAATATGAAACCCGTTGGAATGTACTTGTGGGTTATCGGACACCTTGAAGACGCTCTTGAAGCCAATACCTTTCTTACCGATACTAACCTCGGAATTAATCGATGCTTTGGTAGACGCACCAACGTCACAAATCGCTTGAATATTTGCAGATGAGAACCCTTGCTCGTTGTTGTAGAAGACAATTTCCTTTTCAGCCGTCAGCGTAAAATCACCGAGGGGAACCACAGCATCGTCGTAATTGTTATCATCTGCGTTCTGGAGCAATTCGAGGACAAAATGCGTACTTTCGCTGTAGAGTTCATCGCTCAACCTCTTGAGTGCTCGCTCCAGTCGCTGCTGCTGGATAACCAGAACTGATGTTGTTGCTTCGTCCTGAATTTGTAGCCCAACACCGAACTGCTTTCTGCGTAGATCTTCGATAAACGATCGGCATGAATCAGCAATAGTGACGCTCTCCGTCGCGGACACATCCTCCATCTCATGGTCAGCTGACTCACTCGAGAATGTTGGTACTTCTGGATCGGATCTGGCCAATATGTTGGACACGCAGCTCTCATTTTCGACAGCCTTATCAGCTTGGCCAGTTGAAACTGCGACCTTGGTGTCGACGATATGCTTATCACTGTCGTTCGCCTCACTGCCAGCATCCTCTTCAACGATGGTCGCGGTCAGATTCTCCCGAATAGCACCCCATTTCTCCACTTGATTAGCCCATAGTGGCGACGAGCTCTGGTTAGAAATAAACAGCAACGTCTTTCGTTCAGCATCATTTCTGCAAGCGTTCCATACCTGGCTGGCAACATCCCACTCATTTGAGCCACTCGGCATAATGGCTTGGGAAAATACTCCAAGGAGCAATGCCATCACGAAATCCGCAAACTCAACTGGCGTTTCCATGAGGATTTCCAGCACTAAACGCTCAGCGTACCCTTCAGCAGCCTTATCCTTGGTAAAAGCTGACAAGTAAGCACGCAAATGAGCTTGTACGAGCTGTTTGGGGAAGTTTGTTTGGCCCTTGCACGTCACCACCATAGACACCAAATGGACTGATACTTGGCTGGCAGCTACTCGGGATTTCTCTTGTTGTGCTCGTATCAGTAGCAGCTCCAGATCGGACGGCGTCGATTTCTCATTAACGCGCAAAATCGTTCCGTTCAAACAACACACAAACATGAAGTTGTTTGATGGTGCATGATCAAGTAATATCATTTCATGCACGCGGATAAATGAGTGCAAAGGCCCACACAACGGGGCATAACGCTCTTGCCAATTCATATACAACGATACATCAACCAAGTACGGGCACTTGCGCAAATTTTCTAGTGCTTGCTCCGTCAAGAATTTCTGATGTGTTGACTCACCTGTTTTGCCTCCCGGCGCGAGTGCGTCTTTAAAACTGTTGTCGCCACGGTTAAGATCAAAACTACCCGTGTGCTTGATCACCGTAGTTTCCTCTCCACTGCAATCCTGGTCAGCCAGCTTGAATATTTCTGCAGCACTAAGAAGACCGAGGTCTTCAACACGAGTGCATCCAAACTCCACGAAAACTCGACGCACGATCCACTGTTGTTGTTTCTCATTTGTGAGCGTAGATAATGTCGACGATGAAGCGATAACAGCTCGGCACTCACGAACAAACGGTAGTACTTCTTCGTGTAAACGCTTCTCATTCATCGTGCTCGCTGAATCCGAGTAATTACCACCCCTTTCAGAGGTAAGAATTAGTTTTTGAAGCCACTTGGATGTGCTGGTTTCACTTTCGTCTTTGTTGTCGTCAGTATCATCCAAAAGTTCAGACAACAGCTCTAGCATGGATCTCTTTCCAGCCCAAGACATGGGTTTTGATTCAACAGAAAACTTGCTGACCAAATGGTTTTCGAGAGACGACAACATCACCAGAACTTCTTTAGCTGTCTTTGGTTGGTTCTCGCAAGATAACTGCGAGCCCAAGAAGCTTTCCACTTCAGTTTTCGCTTCTTCGAGTGTAACCTTGACTTCTTGGTTAATTTTTGAAAACCTGGTAGCAAATGGGTCTGTCGGCATAACAGGGAACTTTGGGTTTTCTGGAGTCTCAAGCTCCTCATCAACTTTGACAACATTAAGTTCTTCTTCTTCTTGTTCTTCGTCGCTCGACTCAATGTGGCATTTGCACGTACAAGAACAAGTACAAGTGTCCTTGCCTACACAGCAACAATCACATTCTTCTTTGTCACTTTCGGCCACTTTCTTGGTAGCTTCGGAACCATCCCCATCAACTTCATCTGGTAACTTATCATCGCTCAGCAGCAGCGCATACGTTTTTGCCATAATACTGCAGATCACCCAAGTCACGACCTTGAGTCTCGAGTGGTGTCTGCTCTTTTGCGATGACACAAGAAATCGTGTCATTTGGTTGCGAAGCTTTGAGTCTGTTTCGGCAATTTCCTGTGATGATATCGGTTTGCGGAACTTCTGTTGTTGTTTGGCGTCTGCAACAGCTTTTCGACGCAGCACGTTGTCCAAATACACGTCAACATCAGTGACGCGCTTCAACATGTCTAGTGAGAGCGACTGCATGCAATTCTTGTTGCCGCCTGCACGTCTTTTATGGGAACCTTGATGGGAAGTCTCCTCATTCTGCGATCTCTCGTTTGTTTGTTTCAGCAGTTCCTCCAACGCTTGTTTTCGATTATCATCACTGAATTTTTCCTTCGTCAATCGGAACATTTTCTCTGCAACTTCACGTTGAAACTGTTGTTCCAGTGTTTTCATTTCCTTAATCTCATTGTTCGCCACTCGACGAAGCATTCCAACGTAAACGCCAAATCCATTAGGGTCGATAGACACTCCCATTGCCTGTGCACTTGGTTGTCTATACTGTTGTGCTAAATATTGCAGAAACTCATTCAAATCAATATGTGACGACGCTCGAAATGCATCGTGCCCCAACATCTCTCCAAACTGCCGCAAAGCACGCAGCACATCACTCGTCGTGATAGTCAACATGGCAATAGGAGATTGATACAACTGCTGCACAGCTTCTGTGTGCAAGAACGAGTTGCCCAGTTTCAACTCGTGGAAAGACCGCAGTCCTTCATGTTGCAAAAACGCTTGCTGACACTCGAAAAGTGTGTTGATCCGTCGACTTTGCACGAAGCACGTGACGAACGTCCAGACTCGTTGGTTCACTGTGTGTAGCTGTCTCAATATCGGCAACTGCAATGCACTCGTCCCCATGAGTTCCTCAAATGCATTGACCCCTACATTAAAAGCAAAATGCACATCATAAAATAAACAATAAAAAATGTCTAAAGCCAATTTAACCTACGGAAATGGTTGCAAATGGCACGCACGACAACGTCAAGTGTCAGTGCATTAGGTGGTGCAGAAGGACTCGACTGATTGGCTCGGAAGGCTTCTACAAACGCCACAATGTCTCTCTGGACTGCATTGGAGGCTGGAGCTTGGTACTGAGACTGCGGACGCTGGTAAAAGTCTTGCTGCTGGTTGTATGGAGCTTGTTGCGCGTAACCACCTCGCTGGCCATTGTGTTGCTGCTGCTGGAAGCGCTGCCAATTGTTGCGTCCCATACGCGCTGTGCTGACAGAACACCTCTGCCAACTATGACCCAATCAACAGTTTCAGCCAATAGATTAAGATCTTTTTGAACCCATTTCAGAAGTGGCTACATCCATTAGCAACGATGATGGACAACTGGAAGACACTTGAAGTGACCAGTGCTACTAGTAAATGCCACGTACTGAGGCTTAGATGGTGCTGTGGCTAACTTCGCGTTCGTGAATGGAGCAGAACTCGCTGGTGTCGCGTGCGATCTTAGGGCAATTGCGTTCGCAGCACTTCTTCACTACAATTCATCCAATTAGCACAGCTCTTCGTCGCTAAGTGATAGACTTACCCCCTCCGTGTGCCCAGCACAATCCGTAGCGCTTGCCTGGATGCTCGCACCAACTCACTCGGCAAGAGCCTTCTCGGTTCGCAGCGTGCTCAGCTGCCTACACCACCAACAAGTGGACAACTGACAGTTAGCCACCATTGGAACTTAACACAACGTTGTCGTAACCTTACAGTATCACTCCGTTGCTGAGACTCCAGTGAGTTGTTGGCATGTCCGATGGCTGGTGAAGGATCGACATTTTCCAGCATCGGGTCCACATCGTAGTGTCCGTCCTGCGTCATCTCGTCGTGATAGCGCAAGTGGTACAATGGCGCTTGTGTGTCTTGGCCTCGACTAAAGTTGTTCGGCCCCGCATCGTTGAGGTCATCGAACTGCTGTCGACTTGTACTCGCCAACCGCTGCGTCGAGCGCGTGTCCGTGTGGAATGGCTGCATTCGATCCTGAGCAAATCCGTTGATGTGGACTGCTTGGTCACCTCTTCTTGCACCGTCGCCTGAAATACCAACAAGTGAGCACAAACACAAAGCCCAACTCTCCAAGCTTGCAAACCTCGACGTGACTGCTGCTCGACGCTCGGCTTCTCACGCCGCGCCATATTATCGACTGAGCATATTAGTTCACGCAGATATGCTCAGTCGTCGTAGTTACGGTGCTGTTCTTTCGTGTTCCGCTACGTTCCGCTAGGTGGTCCACCGACCGCGGTTGGTTGGCGTAGGATACTTTCGTGGTAGTTTATTGGCAACATACAAGCGAAGTCGACTACGTCTCAGCATGTGGTTGGCAATACGAACTATTGACGTCTACTCGCTCTTAGTGTCCCTACCGCTCTTCACTTCGAGGTACGCCCACTTGATCCACGGCAGCAGAGCCTCCAAGTCCTTGGTCTCCACCGTGGCGCCGCACCAGATACGCAATCCGGGAGGTGCGTCGCGGTACGAGCCGATGTCGTACGCGACCTGCTCGCGCTCCAGCAGCGCCTGCATCTGCTTCACCTCGTCCTTCGACATACCGTCGATCAACAGACACACTGATGTATTGGAGCGGATCTCCTTGTCCGCCGCGAGGAACTTGAACCACCGCGAATTTTCAGCCGCAAAGTCTTCGACCACCTTCAAATTACGCTGGGAGATCGCAATAAGACCGTCTTGACCACCAACGCTCTCAGTCCAACGCAGAGCGTCAAGGTAGTCCTCCACACACAGCATGGAGGGCGTGTTGATGGTGCTTCCCTCGAAAATGCCCTTCATGAGCTTACCGGTGCTGGCGTTGGTCATACGGAAGATCTTAGGCATCGGACGGTTCTCCGGCACGAATGACTCCAAACGCTCAACAGCGCGTGGGCTGAGAATGATGACACCGTGGCCACCTTCGCCGCCTAGCACCTTTTGCCAGCTAAACGTGCACACGTCGATCTTGTTCCACGGCATCTCCATGGCAAACGCAGCGGACGTTGCGTCGTTGAAGATCAAACCCTTGCGGTCGTCCGGGATCCAGTCCGCGTTGGGGACGCGCACACCACTAGTAGTACCGTTCCACGTGAAAAGCACGTCGTGGTCGCAGTTTACCTGAGAAAGGTCGGGGATCTGGCCGAACGGTGCACCAAATTCCCTCACGTTGTCAAGCTTCAGCTCCGTCGTAACATCCTTAAACCACTGCTTACCGAACGATTCCCAGTAACACACGTCAACGGGGCGTTCACCAAGCATGGACCACATAGCCATCTCAAAAGCTCCAGTGTCCGACGCTGGCACAATACCCAAGTGGTAGTCCTCCGGAAGCTTCAAAATCTTCTTGGTGCGAACAATAGCTTCCTCCAGCAAGCCCTTGCCCAGCTTAGAACGGTGACTGCGACCCAGCACGATCTCAGGAATAGAAGCCAGCGAGTATCCCGGGCGCTTCTTGCAAGGACCCGAGCCAAAGTTTGGCGACGCCGGTTTTGCACGAGGCTTCGGGTGGCGCACAATTGCTACACCAGCCTCACCTTCGGCATCTTCAACAGCTTCAGCACTCTCATCCGCAGCGCTTGTACTAGGTTTCAGGTACTTCTCCCAAATTCCTCCAGCGGTTGCCGTGTTCAGCTCAAGCAGGTTCACGCGGCGAAGGTTAGTAAGCATGCCCAACGCCTCCAGTTCCTCCATAACAGCGTCTGGGATGGCTTCGTCCACGTTAAGCACACTGATAGCTGCGGCAGTAGCTTGGTCGCGCGCCAGGCCGAAGCAACCAATGTTGATCTGATGCTTCGCCAGCACCGATGTCACCTTGTGCAGCACACCAGGCTGGTCTGTGTTGTTGAACAGCAACATGGAACCACTCGGGATGGCGTCCATGGGAAGATCGTCGAAGGACACAAAGCGTAACTGGTTCTTTCCAAACACCGTGCCCGTGATCTTCTTGGACGTGCCGTTCTCCTTCTCAAAAATGACTGTAAGTTGGTCTGAAAAGCTGCTCCCAGAAGCCTCGTCGTGCTTGTGTTCAACAGTCTGAATGCCCATGACATCTGCGAGTTGCTTGGCGTTCGTGAACGTCACCTCCTCTTCCAGCATATGCGAGAGCAGTCCCTTAAGCACACCCTTCACAAGTTGTCCCGAGATCTCTGACGACGTAACCTTCGGTCCCTCAGCAATGACAAGTACGCGCTTAAGCCGGCTGTCATCCAGCAGTTGTGCCTGCATGCTGCCGAGTTTCTCCGCCAACGACAGCAACGGCATGAACTCTTCACGCTTGCCAAAATCAATATTCGGTGCATTGAGCACGCCCTTGAACGACTTGCCTGCCAACGCATCGTTCACCTTGTATGCCAGATCCCGCGCCACCTTTTGCTGAGCATCCGTCGTGAGTGCGCCAATGTGCGGCGTCACAATCACGTTCTCGTGACTCACCAACTTCTGCCAAGTCTCCGAAGGCGGGGATGGTGCATTAATATCAAACGCCATACCTGCAACTTTCCCACTCTCAATAGCTTCCAGCAGAGCGGGGTGGTCGATCAGTCCAGCACGAGCTCCATTAACCAGCTTGACACCGTCCTTGCAGAGCGCCAGACGCTGCGCATTCACAAGATGCTTCGTGTTGGCATTCAGTGGCACATGGAGAGAGATGTAGTCGCTTCGAGAGAACAGTTCGTCCAGTGACACAGGCTCAATGCCGTGTGTCTTGGCACTGGCATTGGACAGAATAGGGTCATAGCCCACCACATTCATGCCAAAGGCGTTGCAGCGAGTGGCCACCTCGCGGCCGATGCGGCCGAGCCCCACAATACCCAGCGTCTTGCCATGGATCTCGGAATTGCGCACGGCCGGCTCGGGCGTGACGTGGCCGAGTCGTGAGACGGCAGAAATGAGTCCCACCGTGAGTTCTGCGGCCGAAATGGTGTTGCCGAAGGGCGTGTTCATGACCAATACGCCTTGCTTCGTGGCGTTCACCATGTCGATGTTGTCCACACCCGTGCCGGCGCGGCCGATGAGCTGCAGCTTCTGCGCAGCGTCCAGCACCGATCGATCCACCTTGGATCCGGAGCGGACGATCAGCACGTCGTAGTCGGGCACTTGAGCCACCAGTTCCGAGTGCGAGAGGCCCGAGGCGACGGATGTGACGTCGTGGCCGGCGGCGCGCAGCAGCTCGGGGCATACGGGATCGATGGGATCGCTGCACAAGATGCGCGCCATGGCGGCCGGCGAGCGGTGGAAGTGGCGCGCGGCAGGCGTCTGGAGCAAGCGAGACCCGCGCGTCCACAGGGTGCGACGCAGCATGGAGCTCAAGGGAAGAGTTGGCAAATGTGTCGGCAAATGCACATCCACAAGCGAGCAGATCGGTATACTAGGAAATTGTATGTTGAAGATTTCTACCAATTGATGAGGGATATGAAGGGTTTTTAACCAATGATAGATCGATTCGCCTTTTGAGTAATCGATCAGATCATGACTTTTTGCGTGTTGGATCGCGGAGCACCACGAGAATTTTTTTGTCAGAGACGAGGATGTACATGTACAGAATCATACGCTTGTTTGATTTGCATCGCAACTTTCGACTCGCAAGAGCAACACTTCTTCGTGAACCTGGTTGTAAGGTGAGTTACACAGTTGTCTTCTGCCAGGATCTCACCGTCATTTGCTGCAAGACTACATGCAGACGAAGACGAATGATACGCGTAAGCTTTCGATCCGGAATGAAATCTTGTCGTGGAAACGAAAAATGGGAACCACAAGCAGTGGAGCTCTTATTACAGTAATAACTGTCCTGGACAGCACCGACCGGACAAGAGTACCGCGATTTTGAAGTTCCCGTTCTTGGTATGAACCGGTGCAAGAATTACACCGGCATGTCGTTTTCTACAAAATGACAGAAGCGGAGACTTCTTCGCCTGGTGGGGTTCACTTGCGAGAATAGCGAGCGGAGACACAGTGGTTGCCTTGGTGATCGTCGCTTTGCAAACTTTCTTTCACGAAAAACAATAGAATAAAGAGCTTCGACTCGAGATCAAGATTATGAGACCGCTGGTGTCATAACGACGCTGTGGATGGCCCCTCAAGTAATGAAGGCCAAACGTTACTCCGAGAAGGCTGATATATTCTCGTTTGGTGTTCTTCTGTCGGAATTGGGTTTACAGAAGTTGCCGTACTCTCATGCCAGAATTGACACGGCAATCGGTAAAAGCAACCGGATGCGGTAATTATTCAGAGGGTAGCATCAGGCACCTTGGAGGTGACATTTTCACCCTTTTGTTTGAGATCCATTGTGAAATTGACGAAGGAATGTGTTACACGTTGCCGTACCCTCGTTCCAGAATCGACCCGGTAACCGGTAAAAACTACCGGATGCGGTAATTATGCAGAGCGTCAGGCAACTTGGAGGTGACATTTTCATCCTTTTGTTTGAGATCCATTGTGAAATTGACGAAGGAATGTGTTACACTGGACCCTGCTGCTCGATCTTTGGCCCCGATGGTTGTTTTCAGGTTGGAGACGATCATGAAGAACGAGCTCTCCGAGGGATACATCATCTGTAGAAGAACTGGTGCCTGTTGCGAACTAGGTTGTTTGCAAATAAATATTATGGTCATTGAATGGAGTACAGTAGTTCACAGCAATGATCTTGAAGTGGTTTGAGGACCTGATTGCTCGTCAATCGCGTATCTTTGCAAACATAGCGCACCTACACGAGCAACAACAGTACTTGTCAAGATTTGAAGCAGAGCTTTCAAAACACATAGCATGTAGTATCATATATCGTACACAGTACAATAACTCTAAATTACTAATGAAACATGTTCTATAACGAAACATGTTCTATAAATTTATATCCTGTAAACTCGGAAATAGGCTGAACCGACGCAGATGTGCCCATCGCACCGGGATAATTGGCTCGCGGAATAACGCCAAATTACTAACGAAACACATTCTATAAATTTATATCCTGTAAACTCGGAAATGAGCTGAACCGACGCAGATGTGCCCATCGCACCGGGATAATTGGCTCGCGTTTCCAAGCAGAAAACTGGTGCTTGGGGTGACACTTTCGCATTAGCCCTCGATTCAGCAAGTCTCCTATCCAATATGTTGCGTTTTTCACGTATGAGTATGCAAATGACGCGCCCCTCCAGTGCCGTGGTGCGCTCCATGAGCACGTCCAAGCTCAGTCTGGAGCAGTTGGTGCAGCGCCAGAGTCTCAAGGGTGCACGCGTGTTGGTGCGTGCCGACCTGAACGTGCCGCTCAAGAAGAACACCACGCCCGCCGTCATCACGGATGACACACGCATCCGCGCCGTTCTGCCTACACTCAAGTTGCTGCAGGGCGCAGGTGCGCGTACAGTTCTATGCTCGCACTTGGGTCGTCCCGGCGGTGAGGTCAAGGACGAACTCCGTCTCACGCCCGTGGCCACGCGCTTGAGTGAGCTGCTTGGCAACCCCGTCAAGAAGCTAGATGACTGTATTGGCCCCCATGTGGACGATGGTATCGACGCACTAGAGGACGGTGAGATTGTGTTGCTGGATAACGTGCGCTTCTACAAGCAGGAGACCAAGAACGACCCCGAGTTCGCCTCAAGGACGAACTCCGTCTCACACCCGTGGCCACGCGCTTGAGTGAGCTACTTGGCAACCCCGTCAAGAAGCTAGATGACTGTATTGGCCCCCAGGTGAAGGATGGTATCGACGCACTAGAGGACGGTGAGATTGTGTTGCTGGAGAACGTGCGCTTCTACAAGCAGGAGACCAAGAACGACCCCGAGTTCGCCAAACAGCTGGCCCACGACACCGACATTTACGTTAACGACGCTTTCGGCACAGCTCACCGCGCCCACGCTTCAACGGAGGGTGTAACGAACTACATCAAGACGAATGTGGCTGGGTTCCTCATTGAGAAGGAACTGAAGTACTTGTCTGGTGCTGTGGACGCCCCTGTGCGCCCACTTGGTGCTATCATTGGTGGCGCCAAGGTATCCACTAAGATTCCCGTGCTCAAGTCGCTGTTGCAAAAGTGCGATAAGATCATGATCGGGGGTGGTATGATCTTTACGTTCTACAAGGCACAGGGCCTGAGTGTGGGCAAGTCCATCATTGAGGAGGACAAGGTTGAGCTCGCGAAAGAGATTCTGGAAGAGGCCAAGCAACGCGGCGTGCAGATTGTGCTACCCACTGACGTTGTGATTGCCGATAAGTTTGATGCTGACGCGAAGTCGAAGGTTGTGCCTGCGAACGCCATCCCTGCGGACTGGTTGGGACTGGATATTGGCCCCGACTCGCAAGCTGCATTCGCCAAGGAACTTAAGGAGTGCAAAACTGTTGTGTGGAATGGCCCCATGGGCGTGTTCGAGTACCCTGAGTTTGCCAAGGGTACGTTCGGTGTGGCGAAGGCTCTCGCGGAGAGCACAGAGAGCGGTGTTACCACCATCGTGGGCGGCGGTGACTCTGTGGCTGCTGTCGAGCAGGCTGGTCTTGGATCCAAGATGAGCCACATCTCCACGGGTGGAGGTGCCAGTCTGGAGCTGCTTGAGGGCAAGGTGCTCCCGGGTGTCGCCGCTCTGAACGATGCGTAAGTTATTCATGAGCAACTTGTTCTGCTGCTTATAGACCCTTCGTTTTGAGCAATCAAGCGGTAGTGCTCGTGATAGATGCAGCAAAGTCAAACGAAAACTAGAAGGTGATCGACGTACAGGCGGATTCACTCCCATTCATTGTTGGTGAGGACGGCATCCTGGACATCGCGTGCACTCCTGTTATAAATCAATGCCAAAACATTGAAATGCATCTCATAAACCCTGCTTTGAACTCGAAATAATTGATAACATTCACGTTGTATGTACTAACCAGATGAGTTCGTCTGACGAACTTCATCAAGACTTGATTTTACCGCTGGCCAGCAGCAATTTGTGTCAAGATACCATAGCAAACGCTGGTCAAAACGAGGGGATCACTCAGGTTCAATCTCTCTAGACTTGAGGAAAACTAGTTTACAAGACGTTTCATATCATGGTACATGAAACTTGCGTAGAGGGAGTGGTGGTAATTCATGTACCACTTCAACTTCGCGATTGTCAAAAGGTATATTCAATAAGCAGCGTCACGTCTGCAGCCGTTATCAAAAGCCACAGCTAATAATAATTTCATGCTGCTTCAGGACACCAGGATACTCCACAGGGAGACAACAGGAAACCAATCGTCCACATTCTCAAGCACTCGACGCACCACCCAGACGACTGCGCATTGTGTAGAAGCCACCTCCACACACCCATGCTTCAAAGTTGTATTTCGCGTCCGTCATTACACACATGATCCCTCTTCTCAGCACTTGCCCGTGTCAGTCAAAAGCCCACGTTGTGGTCAGTTTTGTTCGCGAGTGTTTTCTCGAGCGCGGACTGCACCCTATCGGATAGAGTGCATGGGGTCACTTGCGCAGTTCTTCCTTGTCTTTCGTGGCGATCAATGTCGTTTGGATACGACTCAACAGGTGTTTCATTGTCGACATTAGTAATTGAGCCCTGAGTAACCTTGAACGAGCAAAAGTGAGTCAAGTTGGGGCAGTAACGTTGCAGCGACTGGAGCTGCGTGTTCTCCGCGCGGAGCAGAGGACAAGTTCGTGCCTTCGAGGATCGAGTGTTCTAGAATTACGGCTGGACTACACCATGAATCCAATTCGAGTGTGGTGACGGCATCACCAGCGTGAGAACACTAGCACGGTCATCGAGCTGCAGGACTACTTCGTTCGATTGCAGGCCTGGCGTGCGTGAGAGCGAACACGCGAGCTCTAGGGCGAGTCACACGTCGAAGAGCGTCGCTCACTGTCGTCGCGGTGGGTACCGGCTTTTAGTCGATGAGCCTTTCCCGACCCCATGAATTCATCATGCAGATGACTGATAGTACTGCTCGAAGCTCGATCGAGGCGACGACGCAGGCCATGTGGACGTGGTCGCTCGAGCTTGGGAAACGGGTGGGTGAGCAGCAGACGCGTTGCAATAGTGGAAACTTGCAGCTCAGCTTTGTCCGACAAAAGAGCCACGGAATAAGAAGTCTAACATCCATCGGAGTGCAACGATGTGCTGCCTCCTCTCCGTGCAGCGATCACAAGGACGAGCACCTTTGGCACATTACTCGCGCCCATGTGTTATCGAGGTCTCCGCCCAAACCGATCTGCAGCAGTGGTTCTCAATGCATTATATATACCCTGTACACTCACAAGTAGTTCGCCACAGAGCTCTCCATACCGAGGTGTCTGCAATCGCTACGCGAGAAATTTATCGCGGGCCACAACTGAAGACACCCTTACTCAATTGAGACCGTAGCTGAGCTTCAGACGAAACTGCAAGGTCGGACCTTCGACTGGACTTCAACAATACACTCGTAAACAGGGATTTGAACGAGATAGTTCAGTGCTCTCTGCGGCACGACGGGGTGATTTGCTTCGCTGCGCTTGGCTCCAGCTCGGAGTCAATACCACTGGCCGGTGCTGCCTGCGAATCGTGCTCGGGGCGATGGCAGAAAGCCAGCAACAGCAGCCAGGCATGACTCCACGAATCGGACAGAGCCGCGGGGGCGGAAGATGAAGTTCTACAACGCCAGTCACGGCGACGACCAGCTTGTGGCCCGAAACAAGAGCCTCGCGAACACGCACAGGCCAGCGGAACGTCAATGAGCTCAGCAATCGTAGTCAACGGACTGCAAGGATTATAAGTGCAAGACCGTGCTCGGTGCAGTCTTAGACTGCACTGACTGCCAGTGTACACAGCACAAAACTCAGCTCTCGCCAGTTTCGCTGCCATGGAGCCTCGATCGCATTTGCGACGGCCTGTCCTCCTCCATGTGTCTTAACAGCGAGACGGCTTTGCTGAGCCTTCGAACGAAGTCGGCACTTGCCACAGCATTCTGATCTGGCCGACGATGAGCGTCCAGCGTTTGTCGTTGAGGTTCGCCGTGCCGGGAAGGCCCAGCCAGACAACCACGGTCGATCGCTCGCTACGTCAAGTCGCGTCCAAAATTCAGCATTCTGGACTGGGGCCACCGGTGCAGCACTAACGCGCCACACTCTCTTCCCCGAAACAGCCGCCCTTGCCATCACTGCAACGCCGGCCTCGTTGTTTCGAGCCGCATCAACCTCCACGACAACAACAACCAGCGCCAGCCGAAGCAACAGAAGCAAAAAGGACGACGCCGTCTCTTTCCTTGCACCGGTGCACAAAAAGCAGGTCGAGACCATCTGGCCGCGCCGCCGCGAGGGGGGACCATGCACAGTCATTCGAGATTTTCACTCTCCAACCCCATCTACTCGTCCCGCGTAACACCGGAGCGAGAGATACACCGCTCCAGTAGCTCTTCCGGTACCCGTATCGGAATCCTACTACCCTCGCGCCTCCCCACGACTCAGCGTCGTACACTCCTCCCAAGCTCGCGCCTTAGCAACAGCTTCCACCCCCACTCGTTGCTCGTCCTTTGATGAACACGAGTACTATCCCTTCATTTATTACCGACCACCCTCTCCACGCTAGCCCGGCCTCGCCGTCCGCTACTCGCTACCCTGTACTACCACAGATACAGCACTTCCACTCGCCGTTAACCAAGACACTGGCTTGTCCAGGCGGGGAGCCCGCCAAGCTGCAGCTACCCATGGCGCACGCTATGGCGGGCGGCCGCTTCGACTCCGGCACGTCGAGCGACGACGATGAGAACGTGGACCGAAGCAACAGCTTCGCACGCGCCTCACCGCTCCGCAGCTCGGATGACGGAGACGGCGAAGCGGTCAGCGGCATCGCGGCCATGAGCCTCAGCTTCATCATTAATGGAGATATGAAGCAGGTACAGGACCAGGTGGACGACGACGACAGTAGCAGCAGCACCGGCGGCAGCTCGCGCGGAGGCTTTGATCTCTCGTCCATGCTCAACACGGTGTGCGCCAAACCCGACTGCTACCGAACCATTCGCGGCCCGAACGGCACGTTCTGCAAGTACCACAAGCAAAGCCGATTCTGTCGCGCCGAGGGCTGTTCCAAGAGTGCTAAGACCGGAGGCTTCTGCATCTCACACGGAGGCGGCAAGCGCTGCGCTCATCCGGACTGCAACAAGAGTGCGAAGCAAGGCGGACTCTGCATCTCACATGGTGGTGGCAAGCGATGCAGTGAAGCGGGTTGCACCAAGTCGGCACTCGTGGGCGGGTTCTGCTCTGCTCACGGCGGCGGTCGCAAGTGCAAAATGCCCGAGTGCACCAAGACAGCGCTCCTGGGAGGACTGTGCATTGCGCACGGCGGGGGCAAGCGCTGTCAGGTCGAAGGTTGCTCCAAGAGTGCAGTGGGAGGCACATTGTGCGTCTCACATGGCGGCGGCAAACGCTGCCAGGCTGAAGGCTGCAACAAGGGTGCCGTGCGGAATGGTGTGTGCATTCGCCACGGTGCGAAGCGCGACCAACCGTCGGTGTCGCCCTAGAGAACCAGGCTCCCGTGAGCCCTGAGACCGGTCGGTCTTCATAGAGGACAACAGAATCGTAACGTGGTTGCCATCGGAAGTGGCCGCAATACATTTTGTCCAGTCCCCCTACATATTTCATAGATATGCTGCGCCAAGCCTTGCATACTGCTCTTGAAAATGTAAAGGGGTCGAATTTGTCGACTTTCAGCCGATGGAAGCTGACAGCTTGACGGATACAACATCACCTCCGCTCAATGCTACAAACAGTGTGCAACAGGCACTTAATCCCTTAGAAATAAATCAACAGAATCAGGAGCGCGAAATTGCAGCTCTGGGCGCGTACCTTCCTCTGAAACTCTTCGCTCTACTACATTTCTACTCGAGTCGTTCTCAGGGTCATTTTTCATCCATTTGGTGTGGTGATCGCGCAAATACTTAGCCAAACCGTTTGATGCGCACCTGGATCTGTTGTCGACAGAGAGGGCAGTGCGAAAGCAGCTCACCACACTTTTGGCACGTTTCGTGACCACATTGAAACACCGTGTCCTTCTTTCTCTCCTCACAGATGGGACACAGTAACGAGTCTTGAAGTCTTGCAAGCTCGTCCTCGGCTCGCGATGTGCGATGCTGCAGCGTCGGGCGTGTCGATCCGCTACGCGCATCGTCTGCAGAACCGAAGAGAGGAGCTGATGGTGATGTCGCTTGGCCGTATTGCGTTGTCGTTGCAGTAGTAGCGTTGGGCGCCTGCGCCTGTTGCGCAGTGGGCTGAAAGACTCCATAGTTGTGGTGGATGTTCTCAATCTGTTGCGGCGGCGGAAACACGTCAACTCGTGGAATATCCGTTCGAAGCTTGTAGGGTCCTTGATTCAAATAATTCATTGCCTTGATCGTCCGGTATTGATCCGGTATCTCCATCAACGCCTGCAACGCGAACTGCGCCTCCTTCATCTGTGGATCACTGAATTGTGAAGTGATCTTGTGGTACTCTATGAATTGGAAGTTGTCGAACTTCCTGTGTACGAGATAATTGTCGAAGTATATCATCGACTCCCACGGACCATCACCCACGCCCACCATAACAATACTTAGCGGAAAATTGCTTGCATACGTAATAGCGTCGATCGTCTCCTTCTCATTCTTGCTGACAGCATGAGCCGGAATATCCACCGAGCGCGTGACTTGTCCATCAGCAATTATAACGAGGATATGATAATCCCCCGTGCGATTGACAATGTTTACCGCCTCATTAATAATTGGCGCGAACGACGTCGGGCCTGCCATGACCACATTCTTCACCACTTGTCTGTATCTTGAGCGGATGTTCTCGAGAGGGAATCCAGCTTGGTCCTCGTGCGGGGCAAAGGTAAACACCGCGCGGTCGCACGTCAACTCGTCGCCAAAGCCGTACACCGGGATGATATTGTCCTCGTCTGCAGTACAAGCTTGTTAGCGCCCATCCAGACCCCAATATTTCTATTTACCGCACCGAAGTCCTGCAACGTCCGGCCAATCGTCTCGATCACGTCCTCGTACGGATTGCGCACACTCGGATCGTCGATTTCGTGGAGACTTCGGCCTCCGAACGTGCGCTTTCCGCTCCACTCGTTGGATTTCGTGCCTGCAATATAATGCAATTCTTAAGTAAAGGAACTCTGCTATACTTGAGAACTATCTGAACGCACAGTCGATGCCGACGATGAGGTTGCAACTCTCCAAACCGCTGCGACGCAGCGCTTGAGTCACTTGGGGCAGCGACGTGAACTGGTCCGGGATCATCTGCGTTTGCGCGTCGGAGCGACCGGCGATAGGGCGCGGTCCTGTGTGTGTCTGCCTCTCGGAGCAACGCGATTGCCGCCGTTGCTTGCTCTGCTCACTGCCCATTGCGTTATGACGCGAGGGAATTTGTAGAATGAAAGAAGCATGGAGCCACCAAGTGAACCCAGATTTTATCTTGGTTTCAGTATAGAGAAGAGCTTCTGTTTTCTGATAACTGCGTGCACCACACGACGAAAAAAGACAGTAAGATTTAGTCGATGCAGTTCGACTACCAAGATGCAGTCGACTCTTACTCTGAGTCTTGTCCTTAGTCTACAGGACAAGTAAGACTTTACTGTATTAATAGTCGATGTAGTTCGACTACCGAGATGCAGTCGACTCTTACTCTGAGTCTTGTCCTTAGTCTACAGGACAAGTGATCGACGAGTACGTGCATTAGTTAGCTCCCTGTCATTTCATACGTAGCGTGTCTTGAGCTTGGCGTTAATAGTCTCAAATGGTCTGTTGGGATACTCACACGGAGCAAGATTTTTTTCACATGTAATGTGCACTTCAAAAGGTAGCTGCAACACAACTATTATACTTGTTCAATGTAGTATCATGCTTATTTTTGCGTAGTCCAAGAAGTTACCAAGCTCGTTGATTTTAACTTTGCGTCACACATGGTGAACCTGAACGCAGTCGGAGTTTCTTTTGATCGCACAACGAAATCAAAGCCGACGCGATGTACTCCAAGAAGTTACCAAGCTCGTTGATTTTAACTTTGCGTCACACAGGGTGAACCTGAATGCAGTCGGAGTTTCTTTTGATCGCACAACGAAATCAAAGCCGACGCGAAAGCAACAACCTGCGGTACAAGTAGTTGCTGCCAACGGAATTCAGGCATACAAAAGCACCTTTATTCCCATCCATCTAACTTATGGGGTCCCTACTCCAACTCGCGTTCCCCTAAATATGTGTACACGCAATAGTTCGCAGCAGAAAAGTTCACCCCCGCTCCATCTATAGTATGCCCGCGGGATCCCTATTGCTCGCCAATTGCTGTTGCGCCGCAGCATCTGACTTGTGTTCATGCTGCCGATACAACTGTTCCTCGGCTGCCTACTCCAGCTCGCATTCCCCTAAATATGTGTACACGCAATTGTTCCAAGCAGAAAAGTTCACCTCCGCTCCATCTATAGCATGCCCGCGGGATCCCTCGTGCTCGCCAATTGCTGTTGCGCCGCTGCATCTGACTTGTGTTCATGCTGCCGATACAACTGTTCCTCGGCTGCCTGTTGATCCCGTAGCATTTTCTTCTTCAGATGGCGTTCCTTGCGCTCTTTGCGCTCGTCGAACACCTCGATGCCCACAAGTCCAAGTTCGCAGAGTCCAATCACAATAGCGCTACGCAGTTTTGGGCCTGAATACAGCGTCATCTTGAGCACGGACTTGAGCACAATAGCGTAAAAAACGGCGACCACCAGCGAGGCCAGCATGAGGTTGTACTTGTAGTTTCGCGCCTTGCGCAGGCGTTTGATCTTCCAGCAGAAGAGGAACTTGGCAAAGTAAACGAGGAACCACGCGAAACCGAAGGGCGTCGGGTAGAACACGTAGATCCACTGCAGTAGTCGCTGGTTCTCGTCCAGTTCGCCTTGCGAGTACTTGCTGGCCACGAAGCTCGCGGCGTGCGTCGTTCCCGCGCCCACGTCAAAGAACGCCACGACCACAGCGAAGATGGCGAAGAACGTCAGCGACGCGTACAGCCAGCGGTAGAAGCGCTTCTGGTGCACGAAGCCCCAGTAGCCGTCCGACACCGTCAGCATGTTCCGGATGCGGCGACGCTTCCCCATCGTCCCCAGCAGCTTCAGCTAATAATGCGACACCTTGGTATTCAGCACGAAATATTCGGTTCGTTGGTTTCGACTGAAGTAAGATTATGTTAGGTACGAATCTTGTATGAAGTGCTTGTTAAGTCGTAAAGTAACTATGAGGATGTGTGACGTCACACTGGGTTGGATACTTGCACATCAAAATCTGACCGGGTGGCTGCGATTCCTCACCAAGATGACTGACGTGCTCGATCTGTTGGCGCCTCTGCAGGCTGCGTTTGTTGCGTCTCCGCTGGCCGTGAAGGTGACGGCGGCTGTGGGCTGCTTGGTGCTGTCTTGCCTGGTGCTGCAGCTGCTGGGTTCGCTCTACACGTTCTTCCTCCGCCCGGCCAAGAGCCTCAAGAGCTTTGGCCAATGGGGTGTGGTCACGGGCGCTACGGACGGCATCGGCAAGGCGCTGGCCATGGAACTGGCCCGCAAGGGGATGAATGTGGTGCTCATGAGCCGCACGCAGAGCCGTCTCGAGGCCTCGCGCGACGAGATCTTGGCCAAGTACCCCAAGGTGCAGGTGGAGATCCTGGCCGTGGACTTCAACCGCGTGGACGAGCCCAGCGTACGTGCGGCGCTGCAGCAGAAGCTGGACGAGGTCAAAGACGTCGGTGTGCTGTTTAACAATGTGGGCGTGTCGTACGACTTCCCCGAGTTTTTCGACCAGCTCGCGGAGGACCGCGTGGACAGCCTCATCAAGCTCAACGTGGCTGCCACCACCGTCATGACGAAGATCGTGCTGCCCGGCATGGCGCAGCGCAAGCGCGGCGTGATTGTCAACCTGAGCTCTGGTTCGGGCCGCATGGTGGTGCCGCTGCTCAGCGAATACAGCGCTACCAAGAAGTATGTGGAGCAGCTGACGCTGTGTCTTGCGGCGGAGTACGCCGCCAAGAACGTGCACATCCAGTGCCACGTGCCCATGTTCGTGTCCACCAAGCTGGCCAAGATCCGCCACTCGAGCTTCATGGTGCCGTCGCCGGCCACGTACGCGCGCGCGTCGGTGGCTCAGCTGGGCTTCGACACGCTGATCTCGCCCTACTGGCCTCACGCGCTGCAGATCTGGCTGTATGAGAGCGCCCCCACGTGGCTGCTCAGCAAGGTACGTAGCGCCACGATCGATCAAAACAGAACTCAGCTGACGAACTCTTTGAATGTGTTTCTTACAGGCCGCGATGATGACTCACTTGTCGCTGCGCAAGCGCGCGCTCAAGAAGCTCGAGTCCAAGAAGAACCAGTAGGCAAGCTATAATGAGCCAATGCGTCATCTGACAGCGTGTGGATCACATCCTCCATACTCACTTGACGAGTTCGAACGAGTTCGAACGGCAAAACCGTCGCCTTGACAATCAATGCTACGTGGCGCTTGAAACGCTTGAACTCGTGTTGAGCACTTGACATTGACGTACCGCCGCAAACGCTTGATTTCGCCTGTAGGTCGCCTGCAGCCCTTGAAGATCCCTTGGTTGCCAATGTATGTGTCCGTTGACCGCTCTACCACGATGCGCATCGGGAGATGGCACCGCCGTAATTTCGTCGACCCCGCCCGTCAATTCCTGCGGCAGCAGAGACGCGGACGAGCTCCATCCCTCGCTACCAGTCGATGCCAACCAGCCGCGCCAGCATGCGGCGTCGACTTTCACGTTGTTGCCAACTTGTTGGGTATACTACGTTGTATGCTGCAACGGGTGGTCCCCAGTCCGCAGTCGTCACGCTCATTCGAAACGTTCGGCACCGCGGCTCATCTCCGCATATCTCGATGCGATTTAGATCTAGAGATCTAAAGACGGTTTCGAGAAATTTGTGTCGATTTTCGCTTTAACATCGCTGCTCCGGCATTCGGAGCGGAGATCATGGCGATCGAGCCAAACCACGGTCTCTGCAACGCCAGCAAGCACGAGCTTCAGAAGAGCCAGCAGCGACTCAAGTGTGCGCCAAGAGAACTCGGGCTGCCTCATTTGTGCGCAATTTTCCAGTGCTCTTGAGCCGGACACCGCGATGGCACGTTGAAAACTTTTTGAAAAACTTTTTTCCTTTGCAAAAGATCTTGGCCGCTACGAAATCGGAGAGCGGGGATAGGAAACGTGTGCGATACACACGTGGTGGCCGCCTCAGCTGACCTTTGCGATCTCAGCTGACAAATGGAGACACCTGGGCGTCGGGCTCTCGGCAGACTATCCGCTGCAAGACGTCTCGCCAAGATCGCCATGCCGCTCGCTCAGCCCTAGTCAACAAGAACAACAGGTGGCAAAGTAAGAACGATCAAGCAGTGCAAGCAGCCGGAATGTCCGTAATCCAGTACCTTTTCGCAGTATTTTTAAATTGATTCTCAACCTGCGCAGTTCGCAGGTGTGAAATTTTGACGCCGAAAACTTCACCCACTACCGACAAGAAGCCACCGCTCAATGCAAGGAAGTCTTGCTTACAGCTCGCTTTGCACTCTCTGCTTCATAGTCGTTTGTATTGGATTACAGTATTTCCCTTCTTAAAAGAAATCTAGCAAGCAAAATCGTTCTTTCATTTGCAAGTCCGACCTCGAATTTCAAATCTCGAAACCTCCCAGCGCTGAATAATAGGTACGTCACCGACCTGCGTTCACCTGGAATGTCGTGCAACATCTTGTTTTCACTATATCCCTCTATCACCCAATACCTCTGTCTTCGCTATACTTGCCACATTTTATATCCTCCATCTCGGCGGTACTGCTTCTGCTCGCCACGCCACAACAAACCTAGCATACGTGCCTGAAATCGGGAGTGCCTTTTCTGCCGCAAGCTCTCAACGTTGCCAACTCGGGATCATAGTTGCTTTTCCCCCGTGCCGCATAGACCGATGGGCTTGGAGGATCTCAGCGCCGTGGCGGCCTCGGCCGAGCGCGTCGTGGACGACAAGGCCGTCTTGGCCGTCTCGGCCGCGCCCATGGAGAGCGAGGCGGCCGCGCTCCGTCGCCGCACATCCATCCCCAGCACGTTCTCGTTCGGCGGCGTGGACCACGCCATCCCTGCCGATGTCGGCCAGCGCCGATGGCGCAGCTTCGACGCCGCTGTTGCGACCGACTCGGCCGCGTCCTCGGCCCTCGAGAAGCTCACGCGCCGCATCCAGGAGGAGAGTCAGCACGTGCTCAAGCGCAAGGCCCGACTGTCCAAGCGCCGCGAGCTGCTGCGCAGTGTGCGCGGCTGGCTCAGCTCCAGTCGACGCGACCAGGTGGCGCTACTTCAGATGCAGCTTGTGGCCGAGGTGGCCACGGGCAACCGCTCGCTGGCCGTGCTCAGCGACATGCGCACGTTGCTGGCGCTGGACGAGGCGGACGATCTGGCCTCAGGCCCACGCCACAGAGGCAGCTTCGCTGCCAGCCAGTCGCTTCTGGATGGCATCGAGCAGTCGGACCGCGCGCTGGCCGAGGACTGGCTACGACAGGTGTTGCAGCTGCAAGCCAGTTATCTGGGCAAGCTCATGGAACTGCACGGCCAGAAGAGCCTGCAGCCCAATGGACTGACGCTCGAGAAGTTGCTGGCCGAAGTGGATACCCTCACATCGGCCAAGGACGAGCCCTCGGCCACACTTGTGCGCTTCGAGAAGCTGCTGAGTCGCCAGAAACTTCTGCGGCCGGAGCTCAAGAAGGCTCTGGACAAGCTCTGCCTCGACACCATGCGCTCGTTCACACGGGCCAGCAGCCAGCCAGGACCCAAGACGGTGTTTGAAGACAGAGAACCGCGCGACGTCATGCAGTCGCTGGTGTTGGAGATCGTCAATGCTGTGGCCACGGAAGCCAAGCTGGAGCAGAAGCTGCTATCGCCTCTGCGCGTGTTCGTGGAGCACATGGTGTTCAGCCGCCTCGCCTGTGCATGCTACCGTGGAACGGCCGCCGACCTTGACGAGCTGAACGCCTCATGGCGTGAACAGGCAGCCAAGATGCGCGAGCTCAGTCTGGAGGAAGTCGGCCTCCCAGTGGAAATCCCCGATGAGGCCAAGCAGCAGGAAATCTTCAGTGACTCCATCGCTGCATTCAACGAGATCCCGCACCTGGTACCCTCCAGTGTGCTGTCGGCTTTCATGCGTGCTGTGTGCACGCTCTACCGTGAGGCCAAGGAAGGACTTGGCCTTGACAGCAGCTGCATCTCAGCCGATGTACTGCTGCCTCTGCTGGTGTACGTGCTGAGCCGCTGTGAGCTGCCGCACTTGCACTCGCAGGTGTATTTGATGGAACAGTACGCCATCGATGAGTCTCAGGACGGATCGGAGGCCGCCTACTACCTGGCGTGCCTGCAAGCTGCCATGGGCTACATTATTGGCAACGGCACTGTTGAGGACGTTGAGTCCCAGTAAAGCCATGTGACGTGAAAGAAACCCAAGAGTCCAGTGATTCTTGGTCGTGAACAGAACGACGGAGCTTCTCTGTCAAGACAGAACCTATTTAAACTATTATGTAACAATATGAGCGAGTCTTTTATCAACAACGCCGGTGGTGCGCTTGGTCTGTCGTGTATGGTGATCCGACTCACGTGTGTGGTGGTCTGTGCTCTATAGGGAAGCCGATGCATGGACAAGTTACTGGAGTGAGTCGATCCAATGCCGCACGTTCCCGATCGAACTCTCAAGATCTGCAACAAGAACACCATCAGTTTGATGCAGTACCAACGACGAAGCCAATCAACTTACTGACGGCTCCACAGCGCTGCAACCACGGTGATTCAAGGAGGGTATCCGCTGAAGCACGATCCAGCGGGTTTTTCTGCAGACACTGGTTGAGGAAGTCGCAGAAATCCTGTGAGAAATATTGCGGCGACAGAGCTGGAGGTGGTGCCTCAAGTACACTCTGCAACATATCGATACACGTCTTGTGCTTCGGGTACGGGTAGACACCCGTGGCTGCTTCCATGAGCACGAGACCGAGACTCCAAATGTCCGAGCTGTAGCTGTATTGTGTGTGCTGGATTCGCTCCGGGGACATGTAGCGGAAGGTGCCTACGAATGTGCCGCACATAGCTGCAAGGTACAAGGTGAGGTGACAATTGATGAGCTTGAAGCACAAGACGAACCGATGGAGTTGCCGAGTTCCGAGGCAATACCGAAGTCCGAGAGCTTGACTTGACCCTGACTGTTGAGCAGGATATTGGGCGGTTTGATGTCACGGTGGACGCGTTTGTTGGTCTTGAGGTACGACAACGCATGGAGGATCTGGAACGCCACACTGGCCAAGACGTGCTCTGGAACGGTGCCGAGTTGGTGGATGACGTTTTCCAGTGACCCACCGTCCATGTATTCAAGAGCGAGCACCACTGCTCCATCACGGAGAAATGCGCCGAAAAACGTGACGAGACACGGACATTTGGCGTCGAAGAGAGCGTTGATCTCTCGGATGATTTGTTCACGCTTGGTCTTGTCGAACATGTTGATCATCTTGAGTGCCAATGGCGTGTTGGTGGGTCGGTGACGTGAACGCAGAACACAACCGCTGGCTCCTCGGCCGATCACCTGACCGCCCCATTCCAGCTCTTCCGGCACGACACTGAAGGCGCGACCTGTTCCCTTTCGGACGACCCCCGTGGATGTGATCGCGTACTTGCCTTTGACGTAGGCACCAGCACCGGCGATGAAGGAATTCTCGAGGTTGTTCATCTGGAGCTTCAACGTGCGGACGGAGGGGGCGATCGAGATCTGGTAGCGTCTCTTCCGGTGCCGATCTAGGGCCTCGAAGGTGTTCCGGGGGCCGTCTCAGAGCTCAAGTGCGACTTGCCCAGCTCCACGCGCTTTACTGGCCCCTTCGCCGTTGATAGACGTTTCGTCGCCACGCAGAAAAGTGCAAGA
Source organism: Phytophthora megakarya (assembly GCA_002215365.1). Lineage (NCBI taxonomy): Eukaryota > Oomycota > Peronosporomycetes > Peronosporales > Peronosporaceae > Phytophthora > Phytophthora megakarya. The sequence continues at coordinate 47,122 of NBNE01000069.1, forward strand.
TCACTGGTGTTGGCCATTAATAATGCTCGCTACGCAACGACCGGATGGATATTGGCAGCGATGGCCGTTGTGCATTGATCAACCTTCTTGAAGCTACAGTTTCATTCCTGCCAATGCTCCGACGCTCTCTGAACTACAACAAAATCACCACGCCTGCCATTGTGAGCAGGTTTTAACGGGCGATTATTGTGCAAGGAGAATGGAGTTGACGTGGTCGCGGATATCTTTAGGAACACCATCTTCACGCTCTGGTGACAAGTATCTTTAGACTCGTATCGAGCTCCGTCTGCTAGATGCACCATTATTGGTTCAGCCAGCTACTAAGTACCTGACAGCACGTCCACGACTTCGGCATCAAGATGCGCGTCCTTCAGGTTACCGGATTGGTGCTGTTGTGGGTCGGGACCGGAGTGCAAGTGGCGACGGCCGCGTGCTCGGACCAGGTATCGTCCGGCGACAAAGGCGTCGGCATTTCAGCGATGGACGCACCTACTTGCCCCACTGCTGGCGGCGTTGGTTGCTTCGGAGGAAGCAGCACTTGCCAGTTTTGCAAGACTTTCAGCACACCTCAAAGCGCGAATTTTGTCCCGTGCACCACGACAAGTTTGACACCTTCAGTAGCTTCGACGCCAACGGTGACACCAGCACGGACTCCAGCTCCCACTGACGACTGCACTACTGCTCTCACGGTCGCGTAACGGGATTCCTATCAACTTGCATCTTGTTGTAACAAGTGCAACCGATAATATCTTATATTATGAGCACCATCAACTAATTACAACTCCGTTTCACATTACTTGTGTAA